>OU896707.1:78643189-78723920 GCA_918026855.4 Phaedon cochleariae | reverse complement strand
TGAGTTGCTTCTATTTACTCAACAGTTGACAGATAAGAATGTTAGGCTTCAGTCAGAGTTCACATCTAGGGAAACCAAAATCCAGCAGCTCAGCTCTGAGTATACATCACTGAAGAGGCAGATTAAAGAAGCTGAATCCAAGATTTGTATGTTGTCCAGTAAGATGTCTGATGAGGGACAAAGATTCAAACAAGAAAATGATGATCTCTCTAATAAACTAGTTGAAGTAACAAAGGCTTATGATCAGTGCAAACAGCAAGTGACAGATATGAAAGGGGAAGAGACCCTCATGAAGAGAAAGTATGAAATGTCTTTGAAGGAAATGAACAAAGAATTGCATTACTGCCGCAGGAAGCTTGATGATTATGAGAAACCAAGAAGTAAATCCAGTAACAACAGTTCCAGTTCATCATTGAATACTACTGATTCAGCTGGCCTAGTGAAAACAGATGTACAAATAGATAAAGAGACACTCATTGAACACATTGTAAATATCCAAAAAGTGAGTGCCAAGAAGTCTGATAAAATAGACTTTCTAGAAGAACATGTTAATACTCTTGTGGCTGATATACAGAAGAAAACAAAGCTTCTTCAAAGTTACATTCTTAGAGAACAATCTGGTGCTTTAACATCTAACAAAATGGACAGAAATAAGGCAGACTTTTCTAAATTTAATGGTTTAATGGCCTCTTTATATACATCTCATGTTACAGATGAGAGTGTGACTTTGGAGTTGTCTCTTGATGTTAATAGGAAGCTTCAAGCTGTTCTGGAAGATACATTACTGAAAAATATCACTCTCAAAGAAAATGTAGACACTCTTGCTTCAGAGATTGACAGGATGAACAAGATGTTGAAACAATGAAATATCCCATTAGATTTAATATGAATGAATGTTCTGAGGATTGTACCCCATAATCCATTTGATTAAGTTGAAAACAAGACTGAATTATATGTCACAGTGAGATTGTTAAAAGTAGTATTAATTTATTAATAATGTTGGATTTATGTTTAAATAATAGACTTTGACATCAGTGAGTTGATTAATTGTTGAAAATTGGTAAGAAAATCACTGTTGAAACACAACACCCTGTAGTAGTGTTATAGCAATGGACACCAAATGGAAGTGAACTAAAATATGAGGCGGCTAAAGGAATAAGAAGAATACTGGATGAATTCCATTTAAAAAAGAAGAATAAAATGGTTGAATGTTAAACGTCATTTTCTGGTTTAGTTGAGTAACAACTTTTATTGGATAATCACAAATTATTTCGAGGATGTCCTCTTCATTGTTGAGGCTGAGATGCCTTTCAAAATGTCCGATGTCACTGAAATATTTGTCCAGTTCAGCCGTACGATCCAGCGAACCACAAGTTAAAAACGATATTGTCCACCTAACCCCTGAAGAAGTAGAACATAAGAAAAAACTACAGAATTATATTACCGTACAAGGAACAGTAAGTTCACTGAGTTGTTGAATGTCTTGTGTCCTGAAGATTGAAAATATCACTTTTAGACCTGCATAGCTCCTATTACTGGGGTTCCAGAAGAACATGTGAAAGAACGTAGAGTGAGAATATATGAACCTGCCAAGAACTGCATGCAAAGTGGCACCAACAATATTGGCCATTGGGAAATTGACTTTGAAACCAGAGAACGATGGGAGAACCCATTGATGGGCTGGTGTTCAACGTAAATATTGACAGTCTCTTCTGCTTTCTGATTTTAAAATGATTTGTTTTCTAGTGGAGATCCACTGTCTAACATGAATGTAGAATTTTCAACCAAGGAGGATGCTATTGATTTTTGTGAGAAGAATGGATGGACATGGTTTATTCAGGAGAGCAGCCTTGAGAAGAAATTCAAGCCCAAAAGTTATGCTGTCAACTTCTCCTGGAATAAACGTACTAGAGTATCCACAAAGTAATTCTAGACCTAATATACTGTACTGTAAATACATCATTTTAAAGAGCTGATATTCATTTGTTTTGCAATTACAAATTGTAGTGGTCAACGGACTACATGCTTAGGTATCATGTCCATTGTCTTGGATGTAAATGCCTGGATTTGGCTATTCACAGTTCCAGGAATAATCCAATATTTCTCTCCCATTATATTCTCAATGAAAACAGGATGGTGAATATCATCACTCAAAATATTTTGTGGAACTTCTTCCACTTTTGGAATTGAGTTTCTGAGATAATCAAATTTGAAGATGATTTTTTTTGTTTTTGGATGTATGGCAAATTGATATTCATCATACAGGACATGTAAGATGGCTACAAGGACAGAAAGAAATTCTCAATTTCAGAGGATTTTGTTTTCATGTAGTCCTTTTGGATTTTCAACAGATATAATTATTAAAAGTGATTGACATGGCAAATAGCCAGAGAATAAGGAATAAAAAGTTGTTTTCTGTTGATGTCCAGAATAATATTATGTGTGCATACTTAAATATTTTTATCTGAAGAAAATTTATTATCATCCTGTGAGATATAATTCAATATTCCTCCTGGCATATATAGCCAAGAAAGTAGTTATTGTTTTCTGTTGAATAAACCAATAATAAATTATAACTTTCATCATATATAGAATGTATATACATATACAGGGTGTTTCAGTTTTTTGTAGCAGGACTTTAACAGCTTGAAGAAGACATTTTTTAAGATGAAAATCTCATACAAACATATATGTGTGGAAGCTTCGTTTCCGATTTACAGGGTGTCAAAGTTTCAGATTTTTTAATGTTTTTTGAATTTTCTCCTACAATTTTCGGCATAAATGATTGAAATTTGGTACACCTGATACACTTCAAAAATTTAATATTTGAGGCTATTGAGCGTTTTTGAATATCTACAGGGTGATAGACTTTCAGGGGTCGTACCCAATTTAGCCCTGTAGAACTTTTTTGCGTGCCGTCTCTGCTTTCAATGGGACATAGATTCAGATTGTCCTTTTAATTTGGAAACTTTTCGCCTCTATGTAAATTTTTCGAAAACTGTATGGATCTCTAGATAAATGTCAAAAATAAATTACTTGTAATAAAACCGTTATTTCTCAAACACACTTATTTGACATTTCTCAAACATTTTATTGGAAAATAGAATGACAGGAAGCTTCCATACCAAATGAAATTCAGTTGAAAGATGAGATTGAATTTTTTGAACACCAGTATAATTAAAAGTAGGGAAAACAGAGAAAAAATGTTTTTATTTGAAAAAAAACTTCTCTAACTGGATTGCAAAATCTGAAATTGTATTGTAGAAAGTTCTAGGTCACCCTGTATAACTGAAACTGGTTAAACTTTTGATATCAGGGACTGTATGACACACGGTCTAGGCGCTATACATCGCTAGACTGTCGCTTCTGATGGTTGAAGTGTTGTGTTTTAATAATTTAATCTCGTGAACGGCAGTCCTCTTAGAAGTGGTTCGGTTTCCACTTTTATTTATCTCGAAATCCATACAGTTTTCGAAAAACATACATGGGGCAAAGAGTTTCCAAATTGCAGAGACAATCTGAATCTATGTCCCATTGAAAGCAGAGGCGGCACGCAAAAAGGTTCGATTTTTTTTTCATTTTTCAATATGTGCGCATTTTTTGCATGATCACTTGATTCTAGTATCGGGTAGGAAAAACACCATAACTTTTATTCCATTTTCAATGTGATAAATGAGTAAATATAGTCTATCATAAAGAATGGCATTAGAGTCCTACATAACAAATCTGAACGTCTTAGGACGATTCAGAGTTTCATCATTATTTAATAGATTTATTCTCAGAATTCTATTTTTCACTTCAATACAAAAACCTTGAAATGATATGAACTAGGGAACCTACAATTTTTTACGGGGAAATTATTACCTAGTAGTCAGTAGTCAAGAAAATGCATGAAACGATATCATTATTTTTATAATTTTAAATCACATTCGTTTATAAACAATTTAAAATATCGGAAATAATTTATTGGTTATTCTACATCAGTATCAACAAAATCCATGACACAAGTTATACATAGGTAACTAACCCTCCATCAATCAACAGTCACTCAAATTTACTGGGTCCGAAATCATATTTGGAAAATCAATTAATCAATCATCCAGTTGTCACCTGCAAAAATATATAAAATATTGCTCTATATATAACGAAATAAAATGTACCTATAGTCACAATTTACAATGAAATGATAAAAAAAGGTAAATGCAGTTGGATCCCTCGCTCATTCGCACATGTCGTTCACCATCTTCTCCATGTCCTTGTCGGTATCTGCATGATGCACCTCGATGGCCACCTGAAAATATGTAGTTAAATAAAAACAAAAAGCACAGTCATTTCCACACAATGTTCATAAAATGAACAACAATGATAGATTTCGGGAGAAAAACAACTATTTTCCTGGCTAATGCATTGACTCATATGAACGAATACTGATACAAGCACAGCCGTCTTCAACTATCAAGCCATGAAGAAGAAGCTTGGCAACATTGTCCGAACGACCGAACGTTGCAATCTATAGTGCACCTGTCGGCCATTCAAAGTGTATTGTGTAGGAAGTAAACAAGGAGGTTTTGTTAAAGTTTTCAATTATTAATTGGTGTAATATTGAGATCAAATAATTTTAAAAGTATTAGCAACAATCTAGGAATCGACTCGAGATTGAAAGTGTGTGGCGAGTGCATTCAAAATTGTTTATATCCCCCTGATTTTTCGAATTTAGAAGTTTTGACTTCATTATTTTGGATAAACCTTTGTGGCAGTGACATTTTGGGGCAAATCATCTGATTTGTCCTTACTACATGTATATTGAAATAATATTCATATTTTATTTTATAGAAACGAGGAGAGAAAATCCTAAAAAATCTGGAATAATGAATGTTTTAATATATTGTGATGTGTCTCTTATTGCGAGTGTTGAAATTTCAAATCGATTTTATAATATTGTGGTATTGGCAGCGATTTCCTCTACTTCTAGTTCTTGTTTTTTCATTTTAAGGTAATTTTTTGACTCTTTGTCAATCAATACATATTTTGATATCAAAAACAGCCCAAATATTATGCAATTCAAAAATAAAGTTAAGAAATATATTTATATGCAAAGGAATGATCAAAGCTGAAAGACCATGAATTTCCTTTTTTCTTTTTTTTTTTTTTTCACTGTTTTTATTTTTCCCCTTCTCGTTCACTATAACATGACTGTATCTTAATGATATGTAAGTTTTGTTCACTATTTGTAATTTCAATTATACAACAGTCGATAATACTTCATGAATGATCTTATACCAGGAATTACTGTCTGATCATTCATGTCATTCCTACTAGAAAATTAATTATACTTTATATATTATTTGTATTGTAGCAGGCACACTAAAACGACTATCGACATGTGTCTACTGGTTTACTGATATTAAAAATGATTAATATAACAAACTAAGAATATACGTAAAACATTTAAAAACAAACGAATGGATCTTCTCATTGTGAGATATCGATGTCCACTCCTCGCGTCTCCTCTTATCACCACACACAGGTACACTTCAGGTGATTCCAGTGGTGGCACTTGGGGATGGGCTACTACAGTCGGCTATCCTGACATGATGGTCGTCCCGACCATCCAATTGGACGTCTTCCTGTTCGGCTTCGCTACTAGAAGATGATGCCTGGCTTTCATCATCGTCTGGGTGATATGCTCGAAGTCGATCACTGGATAACGTCCCGTGGTAGAAACGTTGAGTGTGTTGGGCTCCGGGAATATCCTCAACCAAATACCGGTCATGGTCTAGGACTCTCAAAATTTGGTAGGGGTCCTGGTATTTCGGTTGAAACTTCTTGGTCTGTCCTGGCACTGGTGTGCTTCTAATGAGAAAATAATCACCTACTGAATAGGTTGGTGCAGGTCTATGTCTCAAATCGTAGGAGTGCTTGTTTTGATCCTGGGATTTGAGCTGTTTGTTTTCGGCTGTCCTTCGAGCTTGTTTCCGAAGTTCCGTGTGATCAAACTCGTTGTCGTTTTGCACTGATTCGAGTATCAAATCCCTGATAAACTGATCGGTTTGTATACGTAAATCGTAACCGAAAAGAATACGCGCAGGGGTATTCCCTATGTTCCGTTGTACGGTATTGTTCAGAATTACTTGAACTTTTGGTAATTTGGAACACCAATCGTCAGTACTGTCCACCAATTTTGCGAGTAAATTGCAAAGAGTTCGGTTGTACCGTTTGCACTGTCCATTTGTTCCGGGTTTAGCTGGCGCGTCAAGAACTTGCACGACACATAGGTCTTTCAAAAAGTCTGTGAAGTCATCAGAGGTAATTCCCGTACCTCGATCACTGATTGTTTGTCGCGGCTGACCGAACACTATTTGTAATACAGCCCGGAATAAACGAATATTAGCTTCTCGTGTAGAAGGTGTGGTTATCATTTTGGTTTGGAATGAATCAACGTTTTGTTTTTTAGTAATGTCGCTGATTTCTGGGTTGATCTTCAAACATTCAAATGATGGGGTTTGGTTTGGACTTTCTATTTCAATACTGGTAATTCCTTTTTCGATCTTCAAAATGATGCTTGGATTACGAATAAGTTCATTTCCTATTATTATGTTCACAGGTATAGCGGTATCTCTTACTACATGAAATTTGGAGTTTATAGTCTGATCTTTGATTTTTACAGGAACACATGCTATTCCAATATTATTACAGTTTGCTCCGTTGAGTCCAATTAATCTGATAGGTTTTATTTCTTTATCGTCCACGTCTAAAGTAGGTATATTCAATGCTGCAGCCTTGGAGATAGTTATCAGATTTACTGCTGAGCCTGTATCAACAAGAACATTTTCCTGATGACCATTTATTTCGAGATTGACGGTCATATCATCTTCAGATGTTTCTACTACCAATGTACGTTTTTCCTCAAAATAATCTTCCATTGGAGTATGAGATGATTGAGGTGTTGATTCAACTACCAATGATTTCCTACTCAGGTCAATGCAAGGGTTTGCTGAAGAATTACAATGTTTGGCCATATGTCCTTGTCGTCCACATTTGTTGCATGGGATTTTTGGACAATCTCGAACTCTATGATCTCCTTGAAGACAAAATGGACATGTCGTAAAAGGAATACTATCATTGTGGTGTTGGTTGCTGGATTGATTATTCAGCTGAATATTTCTGCTCGTGGTAGCAGTTGAATCTTGAGGGTTTCTCTTGGTTGTTGTTTGCACATAATCTGATTTCGACGAAAACCTTGATTTCTCTCTCGTATTCATGCTCTGGGTATACCTCCTGGTGGTTTCGAAGGTCATATAATTATCAGCTTTCCTAATTAGTTCTGAGGTTGAATTAGGAATGTCCATCGAGAAATGTCTTGCCAAAGATGTATCTTGCAAGCCTTGTATAATGTATGTTATCAAACTATATTCATCAACGTATCCTCTAGCGATTGATTTCATAGTGAAAACATACGATCGAATAGATTCGTGATCATTTTGTTTTCGGTTTCGCAATCTATGATGAATATCTATAGAATGTGTGGGAACAACAAAGTTCTCCAAGAATTGTGACTTGAATGCTGTCCAAGATGTAAATGGATTTTCACTATTGATCCATTGTTTAGCGACTCCTTTCAATTTCAGTTTAGCATGCAGAATTGCACTTTTCTCGTTCAAGTGGTATAACTGCATTGCATTTTCAACAGATTGAATGAATCTCTCGGGGGTTATTGACTGATCATCGGGGTCAAATTCAACGATTTCATAATCGGCTTCATGAGAAAAATGAATTCTCGGTATTGCTGAAGGTATGTGAGTAAACGGACCTATACCAGGTTGAGTGGTGTATTGTGAAGGATGATTGACATTGTTGCAATATTGATGATAATTTGGGAATGTAGCAGTTGGAGCACTAGAAAATGTAGTGAAGTTCCGTTGGAAGTTCGGTTGAAAATTGCATGGGGGAATTTCGTTTGGTCCAAAAGTCGGCGGGGGATTTCCTATTCGAGATTGTGGCTGAACTGGTACATTATGCAAATCAACGTTTGGCATGTAATGCCTATTGACATTATCATTGGGATAATACATCGGCAACCTTTCGTGTGGTTTAAGAAACGGTGAAGGTAGTGTTTGATCAAATTGCTCGTCAAATTGTACGTTTCTTCGAGGTGTATCATAGAAAAATGTTAATGGTGGTGCCGTATCAGGTCGTACGTCGTCCTGCTGGTCAACATATGTTTCCAAAGGCACAGAACCTGGTCGGTGCATCCTCGAATTGAGTAAGGGAGTCAAATTTACTTACAGTTTTGGAATTTTCGTATTTTTCCCTAAGTTACCGAAATTGTGTACGCTCCGGCAACGTTGTAGGCTGTAGTGGTCTCTGACGAAGAGGCTTTTCCTATTCCATTCTATTCCCAAAGTTTCAGCGAGCTAGAAAATCTGAAACGCAGCGCAGAACTCCATGCACGATGGACCAAGTTTATCGATGGCTTGACCTGTTCGTGGCTGGTGGGGAGGACTAGTCTGGGCGGCTGGACTGTAGACTCGAGACTCGACCACGTTTGTTTACACTTTTTTTTGCGGAAAATCAAATTTGATTTCACTGATTGTATTTTGGTATTCACTGTTAAAAAAGTTGATGATAATGATGCAAGATTAACTATACGATCACTTCACAATAATGTCGAATGGTAACACAGTTTTGTTTATGTCCGATATTTTTATAATTCGCGGGATTCGCGGGATTGTTCTATTTAAATGACCGATGTTTTCACTGAGCACGTCGTTGAGCGTTTCGAAATAAATCACAATTATTTCGGATAGATTCAAATCTCACTTCTGATCTGTAGCAGGCACACTAAAACGACTATCGACATGTGTCTACTGGTTTACTGATATTAAAAATGATTAATATAACAAACTAAGAATATACGTTAAACATTTAAAAACAAACGAATGGATCTTCTCATTGTGAGATATCGATGTCCACTGCTCGCGTCTCCTCTTATCACCACACACAGGTACACTTCAGGTGATTCCAGTGGTGGCACTTGGGGATGGGCTACTACAGTATGAAATGTATCAATGAAGAAAAGAATGTAATGCAATAACTGAAATAAAAAAAAAAAAAAAAAAATAAAAATCTGTCAGATGACCGACCCTGGAGGTAGAACAACCTCACTTTTCTAATTTGTTTACAGAGGATTCAAATAGTTTTTCAAAATTATTTTGGCATACGATTCATGTTCTTTCCACCAAAAAATGCAACGAGAGACGAAGGAATACAATTTTTCAGGTAAATTGTGATCTAAAAGTACTGTAGCCACTCATATATAGTTCTTATTTAAAACTTCTGTCATTTCTCTTTAGAATTTCTGTCACTTTTGTAACACACACGACCATATTTTGTCAGAATCTCATACCAGTCCGACCGTTTGACGGCACGAATCCAAGCTTCTTGCCTTCTTTAAGAAACTCCACAAGTGTTTCTATTCTCGCTCCTAATGCAGAAGGGATTCTAAAGAGAAATTACAAAATTTCAAAATGAAAACTATGTTAGTAACTGCAGGAGCATATATTTACCTACCTCAAAAATCGTATTCCGTCTCCTCTCACTGCATTTATTTTGCTTCGTACAACAGCACTGCTTGGCTTGCTTGAATAAAAAAATATCCCAAGAAACACGATTCATACGCCAAAATAATTGTGAAAAACTACTTGAATATCCTATGTAAACAAATAAGAAAAGTGAGGTTGTCATCTGTCAAATGTGCACGAAGTACATCGCCAACCGTTAAGATTCCCATAGGAAAATGCGCTGAGTCGCCAACCTATAGCATATATTCTATCTCTCTCTTTCTCTCTCACCTCCATGTTGTTGGTGGGTGTGAGGGGCATCTCCTCCTCGTCTTCCTCCAATTCCGGTGGCGGCTTCAGCTTCAATAGGGCCTCCTTCAGCTGCTGGTACACCTTCTTGAAGGTCTCCAGGGTGCTGGCAGGCGATTTTTTGCTGGATCTACTATAATTATAATAATAAACGCTGTTTATTGGTTATAAATTGCTGAAGACTCAAATAATTCCCGAGCACTCAAATTTTCGGAAACCATGAAGAAACAAGGCTTCCTTCGACGCACCTGTTCATTTTCTTCTCTTTGGCGACCTCCAGCTCCACCTCGCCGATCCACCGCTCCACCTGCGCCATGATCTCGTGCCGCTTGAGGTAGAAGTGCGCATGGACGACGTCCTTGAAGCACGCGCACGGGTGCAGGATCTGCTCGAGCATGGCCCATCGGACGGTCGCTTGGCAGATGTTGAGGTTGTATTCGCGCGAGCTGAGCGTGCCGGCCGGCGTGCCTCTCGCTCGCTCGTACCCTGAACATAATAATGATAAAACTTTATTTTTCCACCACTAACCTGAGAAATCACCATTATTCAATGATTTCCTATTATGAGAAGTAACACTTTTCAAACCTACGTACATAATGATGAAGTGATACAGAAATTTTACCTAGGTAGAAAACAACTGTCAATAGTGTTTTTCTTATGCTCTGGTTCTCACAAAAAGGGATATCCTGTAATGTTCAGAAAACATCGTGAGAACCAAGGGAAATGAGGTAAGAACTGGTGTTCTTCTTAAATTTCTGGAGGTTATTTGCCTCGGGGAACACCTCAAATGGCAATATGGTCCAGAACCTCGCTGTTCGTTGGATGAACGAGTCTTTGGAAAGAGATATTCTGCAGGTCTCCAAAGTGACCAATAATTGTTGATATTTCAGAAGAGCATCGTCCATGAAAATATCTATAAAATAGAGCCAGATCGACAACTTTTCTACGGTGTTCCAGAGAAGTGAGTGAGTTTGTGAGCGAGGCATCACCCACGAGACGAATTGCCCTTTTTTGGACAGAATCCAACAGTTTCAGGGTATGTTTGGGTGCTGCACTCCAAATATGGAAACAGTATTCCAGGGCAGGTCGGATCTGTGCCTTATAGATCATAAGCAGCTGACTGGAAGTGAAATAGCTCCTGGTCCGAAACAGGAAACCAAGTTTTTGGGATGCACTTTTAGCAATTGATCTCACGTGATTTTCCCAAGAAAGTTTATTGCTGATAGTGATACCAAGCATCGAAATTGATGTTTTTAAAAGTATGGTTACTCCTGACAAGCTTATGTTGGGCACAGTGAGATCGGCTTTTCTAGAGAAAAGGCATGCTTGTGTTTTGTTTGCATTGAAATCTACCAAGTTATTGGATCCCCACTCGAGAATTGTTCCTAAGTCCATATTTATGTTGTCAACGTTTCTTCCTCGTTCGTTTCTGATTTGCCTGGCTGGTATAGCCTTGGAAGAGAAGGCGGTATGGAGGGTACTATCATCCGCGAAGCTGTGTACTGGACATGAAGTTGCTTACAACAAATCGTTGGTGCTAGAATTGATCCTTGCGGAACACCAACATTCATGGTAAGAGAGTCAGATGAAACTCCGTCAACCACTACATGGGGAGACCTGTTTGAGTCTAATAGTGCATTTTTGGTATATCTATCGCTCCAGCAAATTTCAGGATCCTTACCCAAACAATACGTAAGATACAGTATTTCCATTAGAAGTGACACACTGTATTTGGCACGGCATTGGTGGTTACTCCACATATTTATTGTTGTTAATTCTTTCGGTTACAGAAAAAATACCATGTTCCATTCGGATCAAAAGTGACTTTGTCATTCGCTCGGCGTCGCTACAAATGTAAAAATCGCTTGTCAAACAAAGTCACTTTTGGTCCTAATAAAACAATCTTTTATTATATGACACGACATTTCGTAGGAATTGAAAAAATATCGAAAACTAAAAGCTGTAATAAAAATTTCAAATTTTAGACACATATGTAAAATTAGAATAAAAACAACCTTTCTTCTTGAACTTTCTTGAAATTCAAACAAAAAAGACTATTTTCAGCAAGCAATTTGGAGAAATGTAACTTTCACATGTAACAAAAGTAGTCCCCGACTGAGTAGTCTTTTTTTCATACTTTTTAATGCATAACCTAACTCCCAATTCGAATTTCTGAATAATTTATCAATAAAAGTTGTTACCCTGTATCTCAGTTGGGAATAAAACAACCCGCTTCACACTGTTTCCTGAAGAGAAAACCTCAAACGAAATCATGAAAAAAGAAACAATAAATACCTGGTTCGTTGAAATAGGGCTCCGGCACCAGTATCAAGCTCTGTATGGACACCAACACCTGCAAGAAGCTCGACGTCTGCGCGTTCCACTTCTCTTCCGGCCTGCCGTGCCACGTGTTCAGCACCGACAGGCACACCTTGCCGTCGTTGTAAAGGTTCGGGTTGAATCTGACCGTGTGATGGCCGGTCGTCTCGAGGTTGATCAGCATCGGGGAGAGGGGGTAATCGGGCGGGAAGAACACGTCCAGCTCGAAACAGCCGTTCGCGTACGGTGTATCACAAGGACCTTAGCCACGGAAAAAACAAAAAAGAAATAGAACATGAACAGTTTTACTAGAGGCGAATGAAAAAGTGTGATGTGACACCAGTAGCTGGTCATCTCGAAGTTAATCAGCATGGGAAAGTTGTTGTAATTGGTCGGAAAAAAACACGTACAGCTTGAAACAGTTGTTCGCGTACGGAAGATCAGACAAGAGAAAAAAAAAAAGAAAAGGAGAAGATAGGAGAAACACTTGACAGCTTCTTCTATATCTTCATGAATTCACTTCACTTTGAGAAACCATAACCAACCTTACTATAAAAGGGTTAAAAAAGTTGCATCTAACAATAATTATGAAGTTAGGAGGAGAAAGATACTAGTGTGCCACGTGTTCAGCACCGACAGGCACACCTTGCCGTCGTTCTAAAGGTTCGGATTGAATCTGACCGTGTGATGGCCGGTCGTCTCGAGGTTGATCAGCATCGGGGAGAGGGGGTAATCGGGCGGGAAGAACACGTCCAGCTCGAAACAGCCGTTCGCGTACGGTGTATCACAAGGACCTTAGCCACGAAAAAAAAACAAAAAAGAAATATAACATGAACAGTTTTACTAGAGGCGAATAAAAAAGTTCGATGTGGCACCGGTAGCCGGTCATCTCGAAGTTAATCAGTATGGGAAAGTGGTTGTAATTGGGTAGAAAAAAAACACGTCCAGCTTGAAACGGCCGTTCTTGTAAGGTGTGTCTGAAGGACTTAAGCCACGAAAAAACAAAAACGAAATAGAACATGAACAGTTTTACTAGTGGCGAATGAAAAAGTTCGATGTGGCACCGGTAGCCGGTCGTCTAGAGGTTGATCAGCATGGGGGAGACGAAAAATAAAAGTAAATAGGAGACAATCTTGGAAGTTCTTCCATTTCTTCATTTTTTCACTGCACTTTGAGAAACCATGAACACTTCTACCAGAGATGAATGAAAACGTTTGATGTGGCACCGGTAGCCGGTAATCTCGAAGTTAATAAGCATGGGGGAGACGAGTAAAAAAAAAAGAGTAAATAGGAGAGGAACTTGAAAAGTTATTCTATTTATTCATTTCGTTACTGCACTTTGAGGAACCATGAACACTTCTACTAGACGAGTGAAAAAGTTTGAAGTGGCACCGGTGCCGGACTTCTTGAGGTTAATCAGCATGGGAGAAAGGGGGTAAAAGGGGCAAAAAAAACACGTCCAGCTCGAAACAGCTGTTTGCGTCCGAAAGACCGCAGACACGATAAAGAAAAAAAAAATAGCTTTTGGGTGTATGATGAATTGACATTCATCATACAGGGCGTGGAAATGAATTCTGAATTGAGACTCTATCACGAATCTGCGATTAGAGGTCTATAAAAATCACAAGTTTCCATCGTTCAAGTTTGAACCCCCTGATTGGGTATAAAAGTGTTGAAAAGGAATATTCTCAGATAAATTATGAACATACAAAAATGGATATATATATTTATATAAAGCAATACATTGAGAATTCGCATTCTCTATGTGATGAGAATATTTACTCTTTTTCAGTTAATTCAATAGAAAACAACTACTTTCCTGGCTATATGATGTGTGTATATATACCTATTTTTGTCTGAAGGAGAATGCAAATTCTCAATTTCAGAAATTTTTATATTTTATTTTCAAACTCTTATCGTATGTGTTCAATAGATATAATTCAATGTTCGTCGTGGCATATAGCCAGGAAAGTAGTTGTTTTCTATTGAATTAACTGAAAAAGAGTAAATATTCTCATCACATAGAGAATGTGAATTCTCAATGTATTGCTTTATATAAATATATATATATCCATTTTTGTATGTTCATAATTTATCTGAGAATATTCCTTTTCAACAAAAAAAAAAATAGGTAAAAGAAAATAAAAACTCCATCTCTACTATTATAATGAAAATTTCACGTCTCATATTATGGTGACCAATGAAATGGAAACATTTTTCGAAATTTTCTTCTGCTGGAGAACCTTGGAAGGTATTTCGAAAGTGTAATAAACCTTGGGTATTACAGAAGAAATTTATATAGACAGCTGAACATTATGAAAGAATAGGAAGAATAACGAAATTCCGATTGTACTGAAATGATGAGTAAATACAATTCCTATACTAACAATATCAATAGTCACTTAAGAAATCACTTCAAAATCTATTGCTCAAATATAATTCTCCACCATTTTTAATAAGTTGAATAAACTGATTAGGAAAAAATATGAAATATATTAAACCTAGTTGCATAAATAACTGTATTCAGTTCTACGGAACTATAATAATTGAAAAACATTGCTAGAGGTGGAACGAGAGCCTCAAGTTTTAGAACCATTCCCAAATCTCATTGTCACATTGGTAACAGTGAATCACATGACACATTATGGCAACAGTGAATCACATGACACATTATGGCAACAGTGAATCACATGACACATTATGGACGCAAGCGCATTCCCTCTTTGAAAAACATAGAATTATAAACAAGACCCTTGGGGTCTCGAGAGGAAGGAGAAACATCCTTGAAAGCCTCAATCACTACATAAATGATCACAGTCGGCTGACTGCTATTAGTGGACCTGGATAAAACTCCCTGAGCAAACACGAATCTCAACATATCACGTAATGGGAACGGTTCGATAGATTTAGACACTTCTGATGTGGAAAGATGTAATATACACCTTGGTAGTAAGGAATATCATCACCAGGAGACCTTATATTTCTCGGCTGAAACCTCTGATCTTGGTTCCTAGGTTATGATGATATCCTTCACTACCATGATGCATCATAACCTAATGTTCTCTTACCTGTGATGAGGACCTTCATGACGTCCAAGCGCGACGTATCATATCTTACAAAAACAGAACTACTATAACTTAAAGGTAAACTAGTGGATAATGTCACAGCCTCTTGCGCTATCCGCTTCACTCGGGTGGGATGCGATTGTTCGCTGGTCGTTTTCGCGTTGCTCTCGAAGTGATGAGACACCACGAACTTTATGCCGCCGTCTGGCAAATCGGATATCATCTCGTAGGAAGCTGAAAAAAACAAACAAACAATAAATATGGGTAGATTCTGTACTGACTCGGGCGTTTCTTGATGGAAACATAACACCATTCAGAAAATCTCGAATCTGTATACCCCTGGTGAAAACTCAACTGTGGATCTTTTCCTAAGGTATATATCGGTCAGACAGGTCGTACGATTAATCAGCGCATTCATGAACATGAGATGAATTTTTCGAAAAAGAAAACAAATTCAACATACGCCAACCATATATTAGAATAAAACCATAGTTTTGATGATAATTTTGAAATTCTACACGAAGAAAATATGGGAATGAAACTCAATCATTTTGGATCATTAGAAATCAACAAACTCAAAAATTTTGACATTTTACTTAACAATCGATTAAACCTCAATAGTTGACCACTGTTGAACTTGTTCCCTTAGAAGATAATAATATTTATTTGCTACCAACCTTTCAAGTTAATCCGGTAAACCGTATTTTAATGTCGATATTGTGCCTAATTTCCGAAAATGACGGTTTATCGAACCTCTGTCCACAGGTAACTAATCCTTCAAGTTGGGAAAGTAGGATATATAAAAGTTAAGCGAGCCAACGTAGGTTTAGTTCATTGTACCAGTATATCACCTGAAGAAGCTACTGTGTTGGCGAAACATGTTGTGTGTTATCGTTATCGTTTGTGAAATTTTTAAACTAATCGCATATATCAACTATATTGGAAAATACGCCAACATTAAACGAAGAGGACAATATATCTGCATCTCCCAGAGAGGCCGAGATCGTTACAGCGCATGTCACAGTTGAATAAGGAAATTTTGAAATACTATAGCTGCAGTCACTCAATTTCAATGAAGGAAAACATGGATATGTGGATTTTACTGATCAATATCAAGAGCACTGATGACTGAGATAGGTAATGATCTCATTTTCGAATGATATCACAAATTTCATGTCACGGTGTAGCATGGGCGCCGCCAGGAAAAAATGCAGGGGGGCGGATAAGAGAAAATGTTGAAAACATTCGTGAACCGTGAATTCGACGTAAAAAATATCAATTAAAAATCACAATTGGATTATAGGAAAAAAAACATAGAAACCATGATATCACAAACTCCCAGTTTTCATTATGAAAGTAAAAATTGCAGTCTTATCATTTTTGCCAGATATATTAATTGTTCGTCAGTGATTTTATTCTCTGCAGTTTCACTGTGGAAGGCATTATCTCGTTAGCCTCGATTCTCTACTGATTGATGGCAGCCATGTTTTAAGTCTTCTAACTATTGTTACTCTGTCTGCAGTGTTGGATTCGTCGATCCATCTTCAAAATTTCTAATTTTTATTTACGAATGATCCAGAAGTTACAGCACGTTTGTTTGTATACTTTCGATTTTTCGAATCTAAATATCAAAATATTATTTGTTTCACAAGCAACTCCCAAGTCTGGTTCATGTAGAAATACAGCTTCCAAGATTTCAGTGCAATTGCATTTCAAACAAATTACAAAATTTATTTATCTCAACTTAAGAAGATTTTTTTATTCAAATTCTTATCGTGTATGTTCAATAGATATAATTCAATGTTCGTCGTGGATAGCCAGGAAAGAAGTTGTTTAACCCATTATTGCCCGAATTATCTTCATCCCGAATTTCAACAAATTTCAATGAAATTTTGGGTAGAAATGATGTTTTCCAAGACATGATACTCCCACTTTTTTTTTTCTTTTTTTTTTCGCATGTTTTTGTTGTGTTCCAATAATGGAACCTTGGGCACGATTATCTTCAGGTAAATAATCGGGAAGTAAATGAAATATTGATCAAGAACATATTTTATATAAAAAATATATGATTGTATTGAACGTTAATACATTGAATGATCAGTCAGAAAATATATTGATCAATACTTTGTGTGAAAATATTCGAAACAGTGTTCATGACAGTTAACTCTACACTTCCTACAGCATTTCGTGGTATTTTTCTTGCAAACTGCACATCTATTCTGCTTTTCTGCTGCAACAAGATAATGTTCCGTTCGATCATATCTCACTTGATTTGGCACACGAGAGGGAATAGCTTTATGTGTAACTGGACGACCTCCACCAATACCAGGTTTTCCATATTTCTGTAGGTAAGTCTGAACGATTGTACGTCGAAACTTCAGTTGATCCATTTTCTTGCCGTTAACTTTTCTGTATAATTGCCAAGCATTCTGGATACTAACATCCACACAATAAGCAAATATAGACCACCACCACTTTTTTGATCTTATCGATATCCTGTAATTTTCTACATTCTGATCCAATCTATCTACACCTCCCATATACCTATTATATTGAGACACAACAAATGGTCGAGTAACTGGAACCTTCTTCTTTTCAGAAGCTATCCATCTGTCTACATGACCTTCAGGGCCAGTTGAATCGCATGTACTAACAGTCAATACGATTCTATTGTCGTGCCAACTTGTAATGGTGACATTATTCCTCACATCAGTGCAAAAATCATAATATCCTCTGGGCTGCTTTTCTACATGTCGTGATGTTGCTATTGCAGAACATTTCTCGATTCGATTATATTTTATCGTACCAGTGTATCCGATACCTTGTTCTTGTAAGCGATTGATCAATTTCAGTGATGAGAAAAAGCGATCACCATAAATCTTGAATGGTACATCCTTTGGCAAAACTTTCAATAGGTCAACTACAACCATTCCACCAACTCCTAATTCATTTTTCCTAGGCATCTGCTGTCTTTTCCTCTTCTTCACACTATTTTGGGAAGATCCTGCAACCGTATCAGGGTTGGCACTTGTGATAGCTTTTTTCAGTTTTCCTTGATAAGGTTCAAATTTCATGAGATAACCAAGTGGTTCACACAGGCACCACATTTTATAACCATATCTTATTGGTTTACCTTTCAGGAACTGTTTAGCACCATGTCTTCCGAAATATGGCACCATACTTTCGTCAATGCTCAACTTCTCCAGTAGTTCTGAATGTTCGATGAACCTTTCATTCAGCATATCAATAAGAGGCCTCATTTTTCCAAATTTATCATTTTCTGGTAAATTGTCATTGTCGGAGCAGTGAAGATATCTCTTTATTGTTTCAAACCTATTTCTTCTCATTGCATTTACAACAGCTTCGTTGCATGCCTCCGTGTCAATTTCCCACCACATTCTCCAGCGAGGAACTGAACAATATCCAGATAAAAGAAGTATAGCTATGAAGCAGCGTATTTCTTCGATTTCAACATGGAAACTTGGTTCTTTTTTCTTTCCATATAAGTTAGTCATGTCCGTTAGAAAGTTGAAAACTGCTTCATCGAAAAAAAGTTCGAAACATTCCACAGGGTCTTCTGGAATCCGAGACATTTCCCTAGGGCTAACAAATGGGGGGAAGTTACAGGTTAGGTCTACTGAGTTCTGCCAATTTCTTGTGTACGTTTTTGGCAATCTTTTCTGCAGTTCTGATAATGAAATATTATCTTCGCTGTCGTTATCACTTTCCTTAGAACCATTTATATTCTCTACAACCTCAGTATCGTCGAATTCTAATTCTTGTTCACTATCATTATCACTATCTTCACCAATAGTGAACGTTTCTCCTTTATTCAAATTTGCAATATTTAATTTCTATTTGGGGGAGTACAAATATATCACGTTTGAAACCACTAATGAAATTACAAAACAAATCAATTAAGTGCATTTTTCATCTACATTTTCTAGAACCAACGATAAATTTATACAAACCAAGACATTTTCTGAACCTGATTTCGTTATATAAACTTAAAATATGTTGCTTTATTCATTTTGCCAGGAATAAGTTGAAAATATCAAATTTAGCTTTCAATGAAGTCAATACAGTCCATAATTATGGGACTAGACAATTGAATTACTTGATTGCAAATACATTCAAGTCAAACATTGGCAAACAATCTGTTTTTCACAATGGAATAATTTTATACAATTCATTACCGAATGAGTTAAAAAATATACATGATGCAAGAAGGTTCAAAATCAATCTTAAAAAATACTTGCTCAGGACAATTTGAAAGAAAAATATGTGACATGATTTGATTACTTAGGAATGAAATATAACTTTAATCTTATAAGACACAATATTAATTCGTTTCCACTGAGTGGAATTCATTATAGTTAACCCTTTATTATTATTTTTTAATATGTATTTATGTATCCCTATCATAAACAGAAATGTTTCTTGGGGTAATAAAGACAATCAATCAATCAATTTGTAATCTTTGCTACGGCTTGTGCTTGTAGTTGACGACCACTCAGCTTGTTTATGTCATTGCATATTTCTTCATCACCACTGTCTTCGGCACTCTCAGCACCATCATCTGGAGGTGTTATAAAAATATCTCCTTCCCAAAATTCCTCATCCTCCACAAGTTGAATGAGCTCTTCTGTTGTATAAAGTCTAAAAAAAGAAGACAATAATCATGGACCCATCCTTGCCCAAAGTTCCAAAATTGGAACACTTCATAAAACACCATGTAATTGACATTATACTGAATATATCTATGTCCATCGCAGTGAGATTTGTTCACAATATAACAAATGGTAAATCAATACCACTGGACACAACATAAAACCAATATGAGAACAATAGTTCACTTACTTGTTGTACGCCATTCAGGTGCTGCTCACTTTTACGGAACACAAGCGAAATATGCCGCACAGGGTTTTCGTATGTACTACAAATGGTGATTATTCCTTGCAGTAGTGTCTAATATAAACATCAGAACGATGGAACAGACATCTGGATGACGTGAAACCAGTGGAGGGGGTAAAAATCGCACGTTCCACTATCGGAACAATGGGATATAATGGGTTAAACCGAGAAATAATTGACATTTTTATAACATAGGGAATGCGAATTCTCAATGTATTCATAATTTATCTGAGAATATTCCTTTTCAAAAACTGTATTGTTGCCTGAATAAAATAAACGATGACTTACAGAATTGCAAATTTTTCATTATCCTCAAATACTGTTCGTCCAGCGAGATCACCACCCTTTTATCTATGGAAGTCTCGCTGTCATAGGAACTGTCAGAATCCACCAGACCGCTGGTCACCCTCGACACTAGATTGGCGGTATTCTGGATGTCCGGCATCAAAGTGGCGAGGCCCTCCCCTTGTTCCAAATCCTCCATTTGCTCGCCCAACTTGGATTTGGGTTTCGATTTATTGTTCAATCTGAAACAGAAATCTCCATACGGAAAACTATCCTCGACATTCACTCTTCTTCGCACGCCATGAATTTGATGTAATATCACAATTGGCATCTCGGAAACTATGAATGATACATGGTTCTGAAATCACTGTTTTTTTATTTCTTGGAAAAGGATAATTCTATAATTTTGCTGGTATGAAACCATGTACAGGGCTAGTTTTATTAATGTAAAACCCCCTTTATCTTTTTTACCTCATCTCTTGATAAAATCATCACAAATGAGAATACTTCAAATCAAAAATCCACAGCCCACTACCAAAATTTCATAAAAATTAAATGTTTTAGTGTTTTTTTAGCATTTCTCGGGATCCTATCTACAAAGTATTATATATCAATTTGAAGAAAAAAAAAAAACGAATTCAACAAAATAATGAAATATAGGGTTCTATTGAAAAATATATAACTTTGTGTCGCATCTCCAAAACCAAACCCTGGAAAAACTTTCGAGTGCGCCACTGGATTCTGCGCAAAATTGAATGAATCCATTCCGAAATGACTGCTCTATTTATATTGGAAATCAATGATTGGTTTGCAATTTCCGCAATGGGAATGGCCGCTTCCTGGCGGTATTGTGTACCTAGGTAGTTTCGCACGGTAAGCGGTTTTGCAAGTTTTACAGGAATTTAGGTCTATGAATTCCGCTGATCTGAACGAAACTACACTATACTGGATGTTTTAATTTGGAAAGGTTAATTTATGGTTGAAGATCCTTGAAATGAACGCGGGTTTGAGGCTATTCCATAGGTATTTGTACTTCTTGACAATATTGAAGATTTTTGAGATTCTTGAGATATTATAGAAGATGGAGTTATTGTTGATAGATAAAACCCATATAAAATCGTATCAGCCTCTTCTGATTCTGAAGATACATGACAGAATGACACAACGAAATTCGTTTTTCCATCAATGTGTGGTATATTGTGTTGTTCAATCGTTCCAGCATCAATTCCTTCAGAACAATCTATCTATCAGTGCGCACTTTCTTCTATAGAATGGAAAACACGCCCCTAGTATTGTTTGGAAGATACCAATACATTCCCATTAAAAAAGTGGCCACCCCATACATGTTTTCAGTCACATTCATCTTAATTATCTATTTGTGATTTTTTTGTTTTATCAATATCCTTAGTGCATTAGGATAATTTGTTTGTAATTTGTATTTGGTTTTGAATAAATGAGTAATTGTTTTTGCTAATAATTACTATATACCAGCAGCGGTTATGACTTCATCATTTTCCAATGAAAATTTTCCAAAAACAGTACAAAGTATCGAGTTTTACTCAAGAGTAGGTTTTAGTTGTAAAATTGAAGGATGTTCAAGTTCAAATGAAATTTGGACAAGGAAATCTAACCTCAGAAGAGTTCAAAACTACTCTGTACAAACTACTCTATAGATATGATAAGAGTTCATGAGATGTGTCAGCGTCCTTTTTTGGCAATATGACACTAGTTCTCGAAAACCATGCAAGTTAGGACACTTTTTATGATAAAATATGATGAAACATCACACCCCCCCCCCTATTTGTTTCACAATTCATTTACAAACTGTATTATTCCTTGTAGAACGATCCTTCTTATTTCAGCTGATTATACATTTTGAGAATTTCGAAGTATGTCCCATTGGATGTATTGATCAAGTTGTCGAGGACATTTAGAATAATTATTCCTTCAACATTTTTTTTAATGGAATGAAAATGGTTGTGATCATTTAGCAGACTCACCTCAGTTTAGAAGCGTACGTATCCACGCAAGTCTTCATGCTTCTCAGCAAAGAACTCACTGACGGATCACGACTTTTGTTCTTCTGAGGCAGCAAAAGGCTGACCAACTGCGAGCTGACGGCTAGCGACCTCAGCAGCTGCAGTACCGCCTTGTAGAGAGGAATATGCCTGGCCATATCCAACACTGAAAACGAAATACCCACATGCATATTTAATCTTATGTAGAAGTCCATACTTTTCTCTCTGAAGTGTAGTGATGGAAGGATCACAAAACACAAAATCATCTTCACAACGTTTCATAATCGGAAGATTATGTAGGGGAACATGTTTCGTACAGTCATGTGTCCATCATCAGCCTTAATCCTTACAAACCAAAGGTTTAAAATCAATACATAACTAACGCTGTCGACGCTACTGTCGAGAACTAACTGTTGACCACTGTAGTATGGATCAACAATATGTCTTTCACATCAATGGAGCTCATTACCTAAAATGAATGGATACAGAAACAACGGCATGATGTATAGACATTCGATAAAATATTCGCACTTTGGCAACGTGGCCTCGATGTTGGTAAACCTCGGCTCACCAAATATATTTTTTTTATGTTCTGGTTCCCACGAAGAGGGATATAATGTAATATTCAGGGAACATCGTGAGAACTAAAGGAAAAAAGGTAGGAATTGGTGTTGTTCTTAAATATCTGGAGGCTAATGCTTTGGCAATGTGTTCCAGAGCCTCGCTGTTCGTTGGATAAACGAGTCTTTTGAAAAAGATGTTCTGCAGGTCTCCAAAGTGACCACGAAGGTGTGCGAAGCCTCAACTCGACGGGTTAATCTCGCGGGGACTGCCAAGGGAGGAACACTTGTTGATATTTCAGAAGAGCATCGTCCATGAAAATATCTATAAAATAGAGTCAGATCGCCAACTTGTCTACGGTGTTCCAGAGAAGTGAGTAAGTTTGTGAGCGAGGCATCACCGACAAGACGAGTTGCCCTGTTTTGGACAGAATCCAACAGTTTCAGGGTATGTTTGGGTGCTGCACTCCAAATATGGGAACAGTATTCCAGGACAGGTCGGATCTGTGCCTTATAGATCATAAGCAGCTGACTGGAAGTGAAATAGCTCCTGGCTCGAAACAGAAAACCAAGTTTTTGGTATGCACTTTTAGCAATTGATCTCACGTGATTTTCCCAAGAAAGGTTATTGCTGATAGTAATACCAAGCATCAAAATGGATGTCTTTAAAGGTATGGTTACTCCTGACAGGCTTATGTTGGGCACAGTGAGATCGGCTTTTGTAGAGAAAAGGCATGCTTTTGTTTTGTTTGCATTGAAATCTACCAAATTATTGGATCCCGATTCGAGAATTATTATTGCCAAGTCCATATTTATGTTGTCAAAATTTCTCCCTCGTTCGTTTCCGATTTGCCTGGCTGGTATTGGAGCCCTGGAAGAGAAGGCGGTATGGAGGGTACTATCATCCGCGAAGCTGTGTACTGGACATGAAGTTGCTTCCAACAAATCGTTGATATGGAGTAGAAATAGTGTTGGTGCTAGAATTAATCCTTGCGGAACACCAGCATTTATGATAAGAGAGTCAGAAGAAACTCCGTCGACCACTACATCGAGAGACCTGTTTGAGAGAAAACTAGCTAGCAGAGAACATAGCTGGGAAGGCAAGCCATAAGATGGAAGCTTGACGAGGAGTCCATGGTGCCAGACTCGATCGAATGCCTTGGAAATATCAAGTGCCACGGCTAAGGTTTCACCACATTCCTCAATAAATTGCTGCCATATATGTGAGACGTAAGCGAGCAGGTTACCAGTTGATCTCTGATGACGGAAGCCATATTGCATATCGTTGATAATACCTGAATGTTCCAGGTATTTCATGAGCTCGTTGTTGAAAGCTTTCGCCATGATCTTTGAAATAATAGATAGCAGTGCGATCGGTCTGTAGTTGCTAGGTAGGGTCTTTTTGCCTTCTTTAGCAACTGATTGTACTCTTGAAATTTTACAGTTGGACGGGAATATCCCCAATTTGTAAGAGTAGTTGAACAACTTGCAGAGAACAGGTGTTAGTTCGGGAGCACATTTCTTGAGAACAATCGGTGGGATTCCGTAGGAGCCATAAGCTTTGTTGGTGTTGAGACCTAATAAAATCTTCCTTATAGTACGTTGGCGAAAGGTAATCTCGGGCATATGACTGTCAATTGGCGTCATGTTTAGAGGATGTTTTCCCGATGAATCCAGAGTGGAATTTCCAGCAAATAAATGCGCAAAAATGTTATCTTTATCGTGGGCAGTTGTGGCTAGTGTTCCATCTTCCTTGGTTAGAGGAGGAAACGAGCTGGAAGTTGAGTTTTTTCCTACAGCTTTGGCGAAGGACCAAAATGAACGGGATTTTTTGTTGTTGTTGTTATTGATCTGCGGAATGAACAGGAAAAAAGTAGTAAATGTCTTACCCGAATCATTCCTTAGATAAGAACAGATAGCTGGCAGTAGGGCGCTCTGAGTGAGAAGCTCGTTGAACGGCTGAGGTAGGACGTTTCCGCACAGTTCATCTTCAGCCTCATCGTTGGGATTGATGTAACTGGCCAGAACTAGCAGCAGCACTGTGACGTGCTCCTCTTCGTTCCTCTGCTTCAACAGCGCCTGTTCGACGTTCCAACTTTGCTGGGTGGATCCAGTACCGAAACCTGTACCTAATGAAACCGAGAAAAATAATAACATTGTAGGTTTATACTCATAAAATCGAACAATGGCCCTTTCCAGTCATTTCTAGAAAAAAATATATCTAGGAATATATTGCTCTGCAATGATTTTTCCAGTTTTTTCTTCCATCAATTCTTTGTATAATAAATTATTGAAAATGAACGAGCGAATTCAAACGATCAGACACGGCCGCGAAACGTCCAATGAAATGCGCAATGGACTTGATAATGATGCCAAGTTGGACAGAAAGCTATGATTAGTCGGATATTGCTTTCTCGATTTTTTTTTTATTTCAGCAAATAAAAAAGATTCTGTTATATAACTGAGCTAATATCTTCTTACCTGAAAATTCGTGGTACTGAAAAATTGCACTACATAGTTAGTTAGATGGTTGATTTCTGTTAGTGGATTATTCAAAAATGTAAGTGAAATTTCATTTTGTATTGAATTACAGTGCAGAAATTCACGACATTCAGTTTCAAATCCCTTCCATAAAGTACTTTCAAGTTTAGGTACTCATCTATATAGGTACTTACCTAAACCTACCTGCCATAGGAAAAAGAACAAATTTTGAATCAATCAATACTACGAGCATCACTGCCTTCTTGTCAATAATGTTGATGAATGAGAACAATGAAGTTATGAAAAGAATGAGTTATTTTACCTCGGCAACATTGTGTTAGCACCAGTTGCTTAGTTACAGTTGCAGTAACACTGATTAATATAATAACATAAATAAATAATAACATCATAACTTAAACCAAAACATATGGAAAGTGTCTTTCTGTCAGATGCCTGCATCACATTTAATCCTAGCTATTCTTGAAACTAATGGGATATTTTGAAGTTCAGAGTAAATTGAATGTGATCAGCAGTGAATTACCAATCAAATTGCAGACATATTTCAAAATTTAAAATTGCATTAAAAAAAACCTGATTTTATTCCGAAATGGATGAAATTCTCATACAAGAATTTTATTTTTGACTGGAAGATATTTTGACAGTAAACAATAAACTATTATTTTACTACTTAGTAATTTTGAATCATGGCATTCCTTGCATCATTCTGCACATAGGATCAATTCAAGAATTTCATAGAGACCTGGCAACAGCGGCGTGCTTCTCAGCCGTCACAAATTCGAATCAATCAAATTGCGAGGAGACACTGACATTAGCTCAGTAGCGTTTGAATTCGCAGGTATTGACAAATCATTTTCAATATTGAATAATTCATTTGTTTTTCAATATTATCGATACATATGTCACATAGGATCAATTCAAGGATTTCATAGACCTGGCAACAGCGGCGTGCTTCCCAGCCGTCACAAATTCGAATCAATCAAATTGCGAGGAGACACTGACATTACAGCTCAGTAGCGTTTGAATTCGCAGGTATTGACAAATCATTTTCAATATTGAATAATTCATTTGTTTTTCAATATTATCGATACATATGTCACATAGGATCAATTCAAGGATTTCATAGAGACCTGGCAACAGCGGCGTGCTTCCCAGCCGTCACAAATTCGAATCAATCAAATTGCGAGGAGACACTGACATTACAGCTCAGTAGCGTTTGAATTCGCAGGTATTGACAAATCATTTTCAATATTGAATAATTCATTTGTTTTTCAATATTATCGATACATATGTGGTCAAAAAAACGTTTTTGACTTCCCTTCTCAACATTATAGAGAAAAAGGGTAATTTTTTACGATACTGGAAAGGCCCATTCCCGACTCAATACATAGACCATTTGAGAAATAAAATAAATCCAATCATAGGCATTTTATTCAAAATCCGAAATATCATTCCTGTAAAATACCTGAAGTGTATTCACTTTTGCCTCATATATTCAAATTTACAATATTCAATTTCTATTTGGGGGAGCACAAATATTTCACGCCTGAAACCACTAATGAAATTACGAAACAAATCAATTAGGTGCATTTTTCATCTGAATTTTGTAGAACCAACAGTAAATTTATACAAACCTACAAAATTTCTTAATCTGATTTTGTTATATGAACTCAAAATATGATGTTTTATTCATTTTGTCAAGAATAAATTCAAAATATCAAACTTAGCTTTTAATGAAGTCAATACAGTCCATACTTATGGGACTAGACAATTGAATTACTTGATAGCAAATACATTCAATACATTTGTAAAAAATCTATATTTCATAATGGAATAATTTTATACAATTCATTACCAAATGAATTGAAAAACATACATGATGTAAGAAGATTTGAAGTCAATCTTGGTCAGCTTATTTTAAGGAAAATATTTGACATGATTTGATTACTCAGAATTGAAATGTTATAACTTTCATCTTAAGAAAAAGTATGTATTTGTTTCCACTGAGTGGAATTCATTAGCTAACCTTTTAATATTATTAATATTAATACAGATACGATTCTTGAGGTATTAAAATAAATCAAATCAATCAAATAATTAAGAGAACAACACAAAGTCTCGCTCCAAGTAAATTTTAATAAAATAATATGTGCGCTACATGTTTCGACTCCTAGGAGTCATCATCAGGCTAAAATACAAACAACTTATAAATAAAAGAAGTTCCATCACTATTGGAAAATGGGTGACATACCTTGCTAGGTAGGAGGAGAAAGGAAACTATAAAATTGATAACATGGTTCGTAAGGGTTTTAGGCCCCAAATAATTTTAAAAAACATTTTTGAATTTTGGTTTTTGAACCCCCAGATAAACATTTTTCTTGAAATGCTTCTTTTTTGTATCAAATAAACATAGTGTAAAGCAAATGGCGCGAGTATTGCGTAAATTTGATGAAGTACCTTTAGCCCAGTACAGTTGGGACCTATCCTCCTTATTCTTGTTATTCTGATCTTTGTCTCCGTTATTGCCGGAATGGTGCGTGAATATGCTCAGACAAGCCAGCAAAAGGTGCACCACTCCAAAATTAATACTGATTCTCCTGAGCAGCCGTCCGTCATCAGTGCTGAGCGGAGTGGCGTCATATAATTTTTTCAACACCTCGAAAGGTAGCGTCGGTAACGAATCGGAAATCGGGGAATTGAAAATATCGCCACCTTGAAAAAAATAATTAGGGTTCAATTGATGGCAGCTGAACTTGATATACAGAGTTACCCATTTGAAAGCGGACCACCATCATAGATTTTTCATTCATGGACTGATTTTGATGATATTTTTTTTTAATGTGGAGGAGAGAAAATTGATCTCTACCAAGTTTCATGAAAAAATATTCAACATCAACGATCCAATGACTAAATTACTCACAAGTTGTTTATCATGCATTGAGAAGCTTTTTATGTGGTAATATTTCTGATAGTAGGCTTCACAATTACAAAAAATCAGCGATAATTATCAGATTCACGCCTAAATACAACATACATAGAGATCCTGAATCAGTGGCAGTTGATGCTATGACAATCCCTTGGAATAATATGTCCCAAACTCAATATGAAAATTGCAAATATAGTACTTACTCTATTCACATATACCAAGTCCCATCAACTATTTAATAAATGTTTGGAGATCTTGTTCTAAGAATAATTGTATGCTTTAACAAAAACATATTCTTTAGAAGAACTGTACAGATTAGAGACTGAAAATTTCATACAATATCATAAATAAAAAATTGAAATCAAACATTATTTTGACAAGAAATTTGCTGCTAGTTCTACACTCGGACAAAAAAGATTCCTGATTTATTATGATTTATCATTTATGTTCACTTCTACTCATGTTTGTGTAGTAGTTCATAGATATCTATTACTTATTATTTCATAATTATGTTCTTCCTCATACCAGAACTTGTTCTGACTGAAAGATATGTTTGATAAATAAATAAATAAATAAATTGAAATCACAGATGACCACAAATTGATGCAGTTTCCTTCCAGATCTCCCGACTTAACTTCCCTAAGGGAGTTTACTAAAGAGAAAGTTGAAAAATATATAGAATCTGAAATCAATTCATGTGTGTTAATTCAATATCATTTCAGAAGAATGTATTTATAGGAATGTCATTATAAGAATGTCTATAACTCATATGTTACTGCATGGGTACTACATGAAAAGCTTCTTAATGCATAATAAATAGTGATTTCATAGAATTGTAAAAGTTGAATATATTTTCATGAAACATGGTACAGATCCATTGCAGAAGAAGTCAATTCCAGTGGCATTCGCAGATTTTTTTTTAAAAGATCGCTAATATGGATTCTGGATTTTCCAGCATCTAAATGTGATCTAGTAGGCCTTGGTTTTATAAAAAGTGGACACCGCTTAGCACCAAAATACTCATTTCCCGCCTCCATATTTAATAAGAAAGTTCGTCAAAATCACTACATAAATAAAAGATTTATGAAAGTGGCCCGCTTTCAAGTGGGCCACTCTGTATGTAAAGAGCTAATTTAATGAATCTCCCCTATCAACTTTTTTGTTTCTCAATGCGCCGTATATTTCGATTGATTTTAATTCTTCCATTCCTCCTAATTTCAAATATATTTTATATGTGATTCAAAACCATCGAAATATACGGCACATTCTATTTAAAAATATTTTTGTATACCCTGTATATTTGAAGAGATATGCAACACTGCCACTATGATTGGAACCTGTATCTAATCTACTTTGTCGAGCTAAAAAAAATTTTCAATCACAATTTTTTAGCCTACTGTGATCACATATACTCCACCAAAATTAAAGAAAACTGATTCGGCCTTTTTGTTTCAAACATTTTGATAATGGTAATCGATTCGGACTAGTCACAAATACTCCTATATCAATTCTCAAAACAATATCACTTATGTTCACTTTGTGTTTTGTTTAATTATGTTGACAGTTTTTGTGATCGCAGTAGGCTAAGAAATTGTGATTGATATTTTTTTGCTCAACAAAGTAGATAGTTTTGAGATGTATATTATGAGACACAAAATGTTCAAGATTTTGTTTCTCATAATATACATCTCAAAATTATCTACTTTGTTCAGCAAAAAAAATAATTGGAAAGTACAGGGGGTGGGATGGACCAAATTATAGCACACTGTATATCTAGTTTATCTTACCTTCTCCGTCATCGGTGACACCTAGAATGAGCCGCAGCAGATACAGAGCCCTCTTCATGTCTTTGAGCAGGACTTCTGCATAGCCCGGTAGCCTCAAGAAGAGCCCGAAAGCCGTTAGCGAGTGAGGAGGTACATGCGAGATGAGGACCGAAGACTTGGATGGAGAGGTGGTCCCTATGGCATCTTCCATCATGTCTTCGTAAATATCGTCACACTCTGGAATGAAACGATTGTTGTTGATATTATGTTGGAAAAATTGGAACTGTATGGCATTCAAGGCCCAGCACTTAGCTGATTAAGATCATGCCTTTCGGAACGTGTCCTTAAAGTAAGGGAGTACCCCAAGGAAGTGCAATGGGTCCGTTATTATTCGTCTTTTATAATAATGATTTTGTCAACAAAGAAACACATCTAATAAATTATGCCAATTTGAGAATATGGATGATTTCCACGAAATCTCACCTTCCACTTTGATCCATTCGGAATCGGACTGATCTGCCGTGGACTTTTCCTGCTGGGTCGGTCTGACGGCTTCTGGGTAGATGGTGGGCAGATGTTGAGCGAGCAAAGCCAAACCCCCCATGGAGCTGAACACTTGTAAGGCACTACAGATCGGAGGCGGTTGTTGGAACGTCGACGAAGTCATGTCGCAATTCGATTTATCTTCGTTACCTTGAAAGAATAGATTGTTACAACAGGCGAGAACAATGCGAATAGACAGAGAATTCTCTTGAATTTCAACTAGATGCACGAATCTTTGTTGCTATAGAAATCTCACGAGTGGACTTGTACACGAGTGGGATTGACATAACGTTGGGCGCCAAAAAGCAATAAACAGGCGTTCTACTCACCTTTATACTGGTAGATTTTCAGATGTACATAAGGCCAATTGACGGTAGCCGCTTAAGACTACAGATTATTTCCCACTATTATATGAAATTACTTCTGACCAAAATCAACGAGAAAATATTATACCATTCAATATTTGTTTTCACTGACACCATAAAATAAATGATTTCAAGCCAGAAGTTTGTAAATTGTTCTCTCTCCGATAAGTAACGCTTTGATAATCCGAAACTTCTTCCTCTTTCCACAATTTTGTACTTTCCTATAGCGAACGCAATAGGAAACTGTACCTTATGCCTATTTCGAATCGAAATAACGTTGGGCGCCAAAAAGCAACAAACAGCCGTCCTACTCACTTTTGCACTGGTAGATTTTCAGATGTACGTAAGGCCAATCGACGGCAGCCCCTCTAGTCTCGATCAGCCGCAACAGCTGCCCCAGATTCACCGTCAGCGGCAGCGGCTGATCCGAGAAGGCCTCGCACTTGATCACCCTTCCTTCCAACATGTCGCCGGTCCCCGCTGACTCAGACGCGTACCGCTTCTTCTTGCTCTGCGGCGTCGCGGCGTACAACTGGTTCTTGGCGTCCTTGGCGCGCTTGTCTTTGGCCGTCACCCCGGCGGCCATACTCATCTCTTGTTCGTCGGCGGCGAACCAGGACTTGAAGATATCCTTCTTGGCGGACGTGGTTGCCTTCTTGTTCAGCACCTGTAGCATATTTTTGATTATTTTCTTCGTATCAGACCGTTCAATTGAGCTAAGCTACCTTGTATAATGGGGTTGTACACACTAGTTGAATTCACGCCACAAACCTATTTCATATTGATCATTTCGTGTATGAATGAACAGAACCGTAAGTTATCGTTATCTGAATTCTGGCTTTCGCATAAAAACTAGTAATCACCTCATGAGATACAATATGACAAATGACAACAGAATTCCAATCACATAATTCATCGATTGATTATAGAGGATTACCCTGTTGCATGTTTTCAAAGCGAACAAGTTTTATTCCAATAGCAAAGCTCTTCACTGATCAATATGTAAAAGTGAAATCAAGTAGCAATTTTCATATACTTCATAATATAATGTTAATGGGGGACTTTGCTCCAAATTGCTAACCTAAAAACCTCTACAACTGTAGAAGCGATTTTATGGAAGTATGATTACTCAAATAGCTTTATTTTGGTAAAATCTGATTGTAGGAGTCGACTCAGATTTCTAATGAAAGTTATTCAGAAGAAAAATTTGTTTTTGTGAACTTTGCATCTGACTGGTTGAAAATCATGCTGGTGCATCTGCGGTACGTCAGTACTGAAATGTTGATACTTTCAATAGTATCAGTAGTGTCACCAGTAAAAAATGATCAGTGGGTTTGAATCACGCTCGAACTTCGAATAATGACCAAGAAACTCTTGTGAGAAACGTGTAAACGAATAATAAACTGGATGTGAGGGTTCCAACGTTATCTGGTCTGGGGCTACTCTCGACTCGTCGTAATGATAATCAACATAACTAAGTTCTTTATATTCATTGTTGTTCATTTATATTTCCTCACTATCCATAATATCTCATGCTATAAAAAGTATTGGGATGTTTGAATAGTCTTTCAGCTACCCATAAACTATCTGTGTCCCGACATTTGTGATATGTACCTCTATTTATTGGAAACTTTGACCATTTTTTATCCAAGGTGAGCAGTGCATAAGCTTCAACACTTATTACATAGGTATGTTAGTGTTTTTATTCATGATATCGAATGTGATTTATTCGTTTCCACAGTGTTATGCTTTTATCCACTTGAAGACACTTTCTTGCGTTACTTTTCATATTAGGAAAAGGTACAAAACTTCATTATTTTATTCTTACGAAGTCATTTCAGGCCGATTTTTAGCAGTCAAATGAAATTTATTCCTACTCCCTACTGCAACGATCAAACTCCTTTACCAAATAATAATAAATAATAGTGTTGTCCATGAATAAAATAATCTTAAATATGTAACAAAAATGACGACGATAGGACATATTTCAGAATGAAAGCAGGTGCATTAACATAATTTTCAACTAATCAGAACCGGAATTCCCAATATCTATTTTTCTCATGAAAAACTTCTATTAGTGAGCTGAGTAGACTCCGACAATCAGATTTCATCAAAATAAAGCCATTTGAGTAATAAATCTTCCATATAGTTGCTTCTACATTACAATTACAATACAAGGCACAAGTAAAACCAGGTACCCCCACAGAAGAGATTGAAAAGAACATCAAATAACTCTACAATATGCTGCCCGAACAATTTTGGAACTCACCACTTAGACTCTTCAAACAGAAACTGCACAATATTCTAACAGAAAATAGTCTATACAGGGTGTTTCAAAAAAACCTGACCCCCTTGCTAGGGTTGGTAGAACACTGCAAAATAAGTTGGGTTTGCTCAGTGGAAAAATATCGTAACGGCATCCGTTTTCAAGATACAAGGTGTTGAAAAAATGATTTTTTTACACATTTTTCACGATTATGTCGAAACTACTGGCAACATTGTAATGAAATTTTGTATGGGTGTTTCTTGAAATCTGACACATCGCATGAATTTGTTTTTATATCTGACTCTCATAGAGGGCGCTAGTTACACGGTTCATACCGAGTAGTTTAGAACATAACTTTTTTGAGGTTAGATTTTTCAATCCAAAAATGATTATGAACTTGAACATCATTCAATTTTACACCAAAAAGGTACTCTTGGTGAAACTCGATACAATGTTCCATTTTCGGAATATTTCGATTTGAAAATAATGGAGTAATAGCTGATGCTGGTACAAAATAGTATATTATTAAACGAGCGGTAATGTAAGTCATAACTCACGCAGATGAAGTTTGCAGCACGAGCCACAGGCGAGTGCTGTAATTCATCAAGTGAGTTATGACCATTACCGCAAGTTGAATACTATTCTTTATCTACGACTATTACAATGAATCCTAAGTTACAAGTACAGAGAAAGAACTTTATTGACAAATCTTAATATACTTAATAAAAATTTTAGATCCAATCACTCGCATATTGTTTATTGAAAAAATTAACTGTGAAGTTTGAACAACCAGTAAACTGAATATGTGGAACTGAATTATGGAAGTTTATTGTTTCATTTTGTGTTTGTTGCACATATGTTGTTGATGTACTAACTGATTGAGCTGTAATAGAACTGTATATTTTATTTGCAGTATCTGTCTTATTCTTTTCGGAATCATCAAAGTACCCCTCAGCCACAGTAGTTGATCGCCAACCGCCATGGCGTTTCAGTGCCGTACGGCATCTATTAATAAAGTTGCCGACGAGCGGCGAAAACAATGCCCTGTATATAAATTACAGTCTGGTAATTTCAGAAATGTGGCAATGTCTTTCCCCATTGCTCAAAATTTATCAATGCCATTCTTTGTGAGTGATATTTTCCATATGGAAATTCAAATGATAATCCATCTTCACTATCTGAATTCATAAAAAAAATCACAATAATTGTATCACCCTAGTTTGAAAACGTCAAAATTATTCAATTGACATCACTCCCCTCAATAACAATAATGGACTGTTCCCTTTCGGCCAACTGGCTTGTACAGAAGTACTGAGCCATCTTGATTTTCGGTTCGTAAATAATTCCAAGAGCCTTTCCCGATGTAAGTATTATAGTGAGTTATAGTAGCGAGAGTTATTATAACTCACGCTGTTTGTTTACAGATACTATTAATTGTACAAAGGCAGTTGAATCATTGATATATAATTTAATAGGAGTAGATAAATGAATTTTATTGAGTTCAATTACCTATTTTTCCAGATTCAAAAACAATGAAATCATTCTTGTACTGAAGTTATTGATGGAACAAAGAATCATGAGTAGAAAATTAAGATATTTGACTAGAAACATGAAATATTAAATCAGTTAGAGTGAGTGTTCAAAATGTCCTACGTTTCGACGAATACACGATTCTATATTCTTTTCTTGAGAATGTATTATTCTTTTAAACAGTTGAGAATCAGCTAGTAGGTACTTTGAGTGATGTTCAATTATGTCTCACAACTCTTGACGTGAATTTACCTATGCAGCATAAACTTTCTGCTCAAGATACAACAAAACTGTGAAATCCATGTTCTTAGTCAAATCTGTTTCGATGTTATTCTTATGATTGATTGTTAAATCAATAAGTTCAGTATCAGAAATGTATTGTTGTTTTCTGTTTTCAATAAATAGGTGATAATTTTTCATAATACTCACTCTAATACATATCCTTATACCAGCAACAGTTACTACTTCATCATTTTCAAATCGAAATATTCCGAAAACGGAACACAGTATCGAGTTTTACCAAGAGTACCTTTTTGGTGTGGAATTGAATGATGTTCAAGTTCACATCAAATTTTGATTGAAAAATCTAACCCCAAAAAAGTTATGTTCAAAACTACTCGGTGCGAACCGTGTAACTAGCGCCCTCTATTAGAGTCAGATATAAAAACAAATGCATGCGATGTGTCAGATTCCAAGAAACATCCATACATAATTTCATCACAATGTTGCCAGTAGTTTCGACATAATCTTGGAAAATGTGTAAAAAAATTATTTTTTCAACACCTTGTATCTTGATAACGGATGCCGTTACGAAATTTTTTACTGAGTAAACCCAATTTATTTTGCAGTGTTCTACCTACCCTAGTAAGGGGGTCAGGTTTTTTTGAAACACCCTGTATAATAAAGGGGGTAATGAAGACAATCAATCAATCAACCTCTGAATTTGAAATAATGATGGAAAATGGGGTAGTTTTCATTAGCAGCTAACCCATTTTAAGAATTTCAATGTGTAACTATTTTGTTATTGTGTTATTATATCTGTAGTCTTGGTATTTTACACGTTCTATGTACCTACTCGTTTATTCCATAAAAATAATGTTGATCCAAGAATTGAATTTAGTGTAAATTTTGGATTTCTAACGTTAGATTTAGGCTTTGAAATGACTGTTCCTATACAAAAATTGTTTTGTCATAAAAGGAAATTGAAGATTATTATTATTATAGACGTTTTTAGGTTGACAACTTGGAGTGAAGCCCTCCATTAAAATTTCTACGCACCATTTCCGACTTGTAGGACGTGTTGAAGAATATATGCTGCTCGAGTATCTCCAGCAAGGTCGTGTTGGTGCCGAGGCACAGCATCGCTCGGTTGTAGGTCTGCTTGAAGGCCGGATGCGTGGGGAAATACGCCTGCGCCAGCTTCGTGCTTTTGTACAGCGTCTCGTCGGCCTCGATGCTCACGGGGATCTTCTCGTTCTCCAGCAACAGCTGCAATATCAACCGCCTCATGAAACCCGATATGCCATTCGACTGCAAATAGATGACGTCGCAGAGCACTTTGGCCAGTCTGGCCTGGTTCGGCGCGTGGCAGAGGCAGCACTTCGACAGAAACTTCACGCAAACCTCCTCCAAGTGCACGTGAGCCTCAGTTTGCAGGTTGGAACTTTGCGTGGTGGGTTTTTTGCACAGCCACTGCAGTAGGTGGAGCCAAAAGGAGGATCCGTCCTCGGAACCCAACCAATCTCTCATGGTTTTTTCGTCGCACACGTCGGTGAAGAACTGCAAGATGCTAGTGACGTTCTCCAGTCGTGCCATCGGTACAGTCGCCTCGCTGTCCGAACTGCAGAACTCAAAGATGGCGCTGTTCAAGAGCCTCGGTAAGCCCGAGTCCAACAACTGCTGTATAGCGCTAGGAGACCTGCTGACCAATGCTATGGTCTCCAGCTGTTCTCTGCTCAAATTCAATTCTGACAGCTCCCCGATGACGAGGTAATTGTACCACTCAGAATTCTGCTTAGAATCATCCGTCATGCTTTCGGAATCCTTCCTATCGTCACTGATCGAGGCCTGGTTTCCCGCAGACGAACCACGCACCAAGACGCCGATTTTTTGCAGCAACAAAGAGTACAGCTCTGACCTGATGTAGCATACGGAACACATCAACGAGTCTAGCGCGTATTTCATGCTGAGGCTGCATTCCACCTGCGTTTTGAGATTGTAAATGGCGTCAAAGATCTCCATGGTGACGAGAGATCGTAAGTTGTACTGGACTTGGGACTGTTTCGCCGACCACAGGATGGAGGCTATGCTCGACACGTAGGCTGGGTTGCAGTTGTCCGTGTTGCCTGTTGCTATGGCTTGATTCGCCGTCATTTCCAACCAGTCTAACAGTATTTTAACTCGGTATGAAGTGTGCAAGTCCTGAAAAAAATGCATCGATTGATATTTTGTATTTTCGTACCTTTTGAGGAAAGAATGAAAATTTTCTGTGGTATCCCTTACCTGATGCTCACAGATCTGGAACAGCAGCTCGCAAGCCGACTGATACCCCGAGACGTTGATCAGCCTGTCCTGCCAGTTCGAGTCCAACACCATCAGCGGTTCTATAACCCCCGAGCGACTGTCCAAGAGCACTCGCATCGTGTGAAATCCGTTTTCTGGACTGTATAAAGCTAATTCTCTCAGCACCTTCTCCAAACACGGCAAATACACCGGCAAAATATGGGATGGCACCAACAAAAGACCTATGGTGATTAGTTATATTAGGTATAATCCTTTGTATATAATGATTTGATAGACTGACATCGATGTGTCATTTTTATAATATGAATCAGGGTCCAATATTGATCCAACATATAATCCTGTTAGGTCACAAAAAGCAAAATATCGAGAAGTTAAAATGAGGTAATGTCTATTTGAATAAAGTTGTTTCAATAGGCTGTATGTTCTTTGGATGATAGTATATTTGGGCGTATGCTGCTTTCTCAGTAATTTTTGACATAGCTGGAATAATATTTATTGGTCTCAAGTCATTTAAAATTGGACTAAGATGTGGTATGTGGCTTAGGTAATATTGATATTATTGGAACTCAGTTACTTTGAAGTCTTGAGCCATCTAGTAACATTTGAAGCACATTACTGTCATTTCAGAATTTATTTGTGATTAAAAGCATATTCATCCCTATCAAACTTAGTATTTTACTAAGCCTGACGTACCCACCCATTTGTCCCGCTGAACTACCAGTGTCTAGTTTTCTACGGTATCAAACTGGGCACTAAAAACACTTTTTCTGTTGTCAATACAATTAAGATTTAAAACACCTAGTAAATCTTAGGTAATCCATCAACCAAGCTCAGTGGTAAATAAAATTCTATTCCATTTTTTTTACTACTCATACCCTGAGATTTAAAAGGCAACAACAGTTCAATCATTTTGATCGATATTTCATCGGATCCTGTTGCATTTGATTTTATAGAGTTTACTATCGTATTCAGCTCCTCAATTATTGTGATTTGATGAAAACTGAAAATACGATCCTGGAGGGGGGAATTATTATAAAATTTAAGGGTGAAATTTGGTGAATCTGTAGCTACTTGATTAACCGAAGTAATGAAATGATTATTTATTTCATCTGGATCACAGAGATGTTCTGGAACATCCTTTCTGTCTTTTCGTATTACGATATCAAATAAATGTAGTGTGTCCCATAGTTCTTTGTTATTTTGCTGATTCTTGACATAATTCGAATAGCCCTTTTTTTCGATATGTATGGCAGTGGTTACAGTATTCCTCAGATGTTTATAGGTATTCCAGTCTTCGTTAGATTTCCTTTTTCTGAATTTTGTGAGCGATGCATTCTTCGTTTTCATCATTAATTTCAAAACATCGGTTAACTAAGGAGCTTTAGATTTATTTATTCTTACAGTTATAAGTGGGGCATGGACATCAAAACCGGCCAGTAGGTAGGTGTTAAATGTTGTTATTTGATTTTATTCAGAATACTCTGTAGTTTGATATTTTTGAAATCCCCTTGTATTTGATGCGATTTTTGGCAGTTATCAATAAAGTGACATTTTTGGAAAAAGTCAGTCAGACTATTCATCAGTAATATATTCAAGAAATAGACGAGTTTCTCGACGAATAACTACTGAATAAATGTTGATATTATTTCGTCTACATCTTCTAGGAGGTCGATATCGTACCAGGGCATCATCATGAGATCTTGCAAGATACTTTCATAGTTAAAATATTTAAAATCTCTAAAAGTACGGTATATCCCTGTATAAACTACAATGCTTCCTGGGATTTATAAATAAAGAAATCATCAATATCCACTCACCGCAACAAGTCGTAAGCAGATCGGGTACCCGCGAAGCCCCCTCCACCATCCGCCGCCTCAACCCCTCCTCCGTCGCCGAACCGAAACAATGGTGCATCAGCCGCAGCCAGCCGAGGCTGTGCCGGCAGTGCGCCTCGTCCTCGACGTCGACGCTCTGCGCCGCGCCGCCGCCGAACGCGTAGCTGCCCAGCAGCCGCACCTGCAGCAGCCCGATGCTGTTCGCGTCCCTCGGCTTGTAGAGGCGAATGAGCACGCAGTCGGCCACCCGCGGGACGGGCAGGTGCAGCCGGATGTAGGTGAGACCGCTGGTGGGCAGCGGCAGACAGGCGGGGGTCAGTCTGGACGGGCCGTACGCCGATACCTAATAACCAGGTAGTCAAATATAGAGTCTTATACAGTATGATGCAAATGTATGGAATTAATTCATTATTTCAGAAATGGGCGACATTTGAAGAAATTCCAAAAACACGTGAGTTTTAATTTTTGAAACCCCATCTCATGACATTCATATGAGAGATGTTACGTCACCGGTGTTGGAGTAATGACGTAATGGACGGTTTTTTTTTTAAATACAAACAGGGGTCATGTGACACCTCGTTTGAAAGGTCTACTGATCGTCTATCCAATAGTCAAAATTTTGCAAAAGAAGATTGAAATTGAAATGGATTATCATTTGGTTAACTGAATCTTGCAGAGATCTTCTACTGAGAATTGAACATCGAAGGGTCGTCTAGTTGGAAAAATACATCGATAAAAAAGTTCTGAACTCTACTTTTTGGATTTTTTTCGGAAGTCGTCTTGTTTTGAAATGAATTTATTCCATACATTTGCCTCATACTGTATACAGTTCTCAACACACTAAATGGACCACTCTTAATTTGACTCTATTTCAAAGACCTGTATTTTTTGAAAAAATAGACCGATCTTCATGCGGTTTTCGATATTAGATGAGATGTTTCATCGTCTTCAAAGAGAGCTAGAACACTCTGAAAAAGTCCGCAGAACAAAACGTACACAGGGTGTAAAGTGGAACCATTACACTATGGTCTACATTAGAGTCCCTGTATATACTTTAGACAAGAGTCCGGACACAACTATACTTCTGTCCTTTTCTGTTTTCAAAAAATGTATTGATGATTGAATAAAGGAATAAGACATATATATCGAGCTCTGTCTTCAATTCCCCTAGTATCAATGATTGTCAGAAACAATTTTGAGGGTTAGATTATTTGTCAAACCGTTCATAGCCGTAGGTAGAAGTGAGAAATAGGGCTATTTTAACTAGAATAACTATTAGATTTACAAATAATGAACAACAGGGTGTTCAAATTTCGAATCGATAATTTTCGTAATCAATTCCTGAGATGGCTATTGCAAATTTTCGTCATCAGATATTTCTTTCCTTCATTAGATATAAGAATTTAAGTGTTCTACGTGGTATCACATATAGCCAAGAAAATATAGTTGTTTTTTTTGGGATATAAAAAAATAGAAGACATATAATTGTTTCAATATAATTTTAATTGTGTCACCAGTATATTTTTTAATTTGATCTGAATTAAAAACACCGTGCTGGACTGATGACATAGCACATTGCAATTTCCCTAAATCTTCTAGTTTTGATTTCAAACTTTCAATTCCTCTCCGCATCATCTCATTCTCATTTTCTTTCTCTGCGATCGTATTATTCAGTAATTCCCAATACGATGACGACGGAACTCTTTTTTTGAAGAGATTGACGGCACAGTAGACTCTTTCAATTTGAAATCCATCAGCTTGAAAGAATCTCTATCAAAATGGGCCTAAAATTTGTCGTCGTGAGACTGACGAAGGAGTACTCTGAGCAGCACCTTCCGGTGTGAAACCTTTCAGGTTATTTAACACCCGAGACCCTCTCCTTGGGAAGGAGGTTGCAGCAGGCGACTTCGTTGGCATATCCATGCCGAGTTTCAATGCAAAAACAACTAAATTATGAAAACTCCACGCTTGAAGGATAATTTAATTTCTTGATTTCTGCCACTGTCAACTGACAGGAAAATCTCATCCCTAATAACTACTGTGTGTTCATAGCAGAGGCGTCACTCTGCGACAAATTCATCTTTTTTGTACTGTATTCACAAGTGAATTCGAATATTTACCTCACATATTCCGGATTTCTTGAAATTAATTTTCCATTCTGGACGTTTCATTGCATTCTTCATGACAAAGGATCATTCGGAAAATTGAATAACTCGAATCCCATTTCTAATGAATTATCGCAATAATGTACGCAGCAGGACATTGAAATAATTTAAAATGCAAAATTTTGGCGGTCATAAAAGGACCCCGCACTTTTAGTACGTATAATGGTTCTCGGTGAAATTTTCTGAATTTTTAGTATGTTGTAGAATTCGATGAACTGATTGAACCTGCAGAATCGTAAAGTTCTTTGATGAACAGATTCTGAGATACAGGGCGTTGAAGTTACAAATCGGTATTTTTCATTTAATTATTTTCTCGAAATTCAAAGATGCTAAGTACAATTTTTTTCGCTCATATCATCAACGAACCTCTATATTACTCAACATAATTCAGATGGTTCAGATGATGTAATTGTTTACAGAGTGAAACATATAAACATTTCAGTGAAGTCTGAAAATTCGATGTAATAATGAAATATCGAAAAAATAATTTAGGCATGCAATATACTATTCTCATTCCATCATGAATCACAATTCATACATTTCATACAGGGTGATTTGAAAAATTGGTGACACCTAAGACCGATTTATTCATACACATCCTGTATATTCGAGTGAATTGTTAACCTCCCAAGATAGCTGATACCGTATGAACATGATTTCGTTGAGATATATAGGGTGATCATGAGGATTTTCGATGATGAAAATGACAAAGAATCGTGTTTTTTGAAATCACCCTGTTATTCATGATTAACTCGGTGAAATTCCCTAATTATTTTTTAATATATTCATCATTCGCTCCTCAACGCTGTCTTGAAAATTCAGTTTCCTATCATGACGGGTGTCATAGTTATTAATTCAGGAACTTACCATTTGCATGAAGAGTTGAAGAGACTCGTTTACTTACATTCGCATAGTGGCCGATATTTTTCACAAATAGTGAAACGTGAGAATGTGGAGGTAGGTAGGTATTCATTTTGGCAGAGCTTGTATACCAACGAAATTCGCCTAACTATCCGTACATTATATTAATATTATTAAATTCATATATCTGCTATTGTTATTGAATTTCTAATGTTCACCCTGTATATGAATACTAAACTTATTTTCGTCCCCACATTCTCACGTTTCACTATTTGTGTGTCTCTTCAACTCTTCAAGTTCCTGAATTAATAACTATGACACCCGTCATGATAGGAAACTGAATTTTCAAGACAGCGCTGAGGAGCGAATGATGAATATATTAAAAAATAATTAGGGAATTTCACCGAGTTAATCATGAATAACAGGGTGATTTCAAAAAACACGATTTTTTGTCATTTTCATCATCGAAAATTTCCATGATCACCCTATATATCTCAACGAAATCATGTTCATACGATATCAGCTATCTTGGGAGGTTAACAATTCTTTCGAATATACAGGATGTGTATGAATTAATCGGTCTTAGCTGTCACCAATTTTTCAAATCACCCTGTATGAAATGTATGAATTGTGATTCATGATGGAATGAGAATAGTATATTGCATGCCTAAATTATTTTTTCGATATTTCATTATTACTTCGAATTTTCAGACATCACTGAAATGTTTATATGTTTCACTCTGTAAACAATTACTTTATCCGAACCACCTGAATTATGTTGAGTAATATGGAGGTGCGTTGATAATATGAGCAAAAAAAATTGTGCTTGGCATCTTTGAATTTGGAGAAAATAATTAAATGAAAAATACTGATTTGTAACTTCAACGCCCTGTATCTCAGAATCTGTTCATCAAAGAACTTAACGATTCTGCAGATTCATTCAGTTCATCGAATTCTACAACACACTGAAAATTCAGAAAATTTCACCGAGAACCATTTTACGTACTAAAAGTGCGGGGTCCTTTCAAAGTGACAGTGACAGAAATTCGAAATAATTAAAAAAAGTGGGCGAGACGACTATGGTGTTTCGTCACATTGTCAGGTGGGCAAACCAAATGAAACAAAATATTAAAAACCCCAACGGCTGTCAGTTTTGTGTCCGGACTCTTGTCTAAAGTATATACAGGGACTCTAGTCTACATGTCCAATGCTGTCAGAACTCGAGAAATTGTTTTCTGATCAAAAGTCAGTCATATTAAGACACACTGGGACCTCATCTCGGGACGTTTTCGTGATTTCTCCTCAATTGGCCATTGGAACAAAAATTATATATTTTTTTCGAAAGTCTTGCATTTCTTGAAATTGTTCTTTAGAACTTCACTTGAGGTCTTCGAAATAGAGTCAAATTATGAGTGGAATTTTATTTTCTATTTTTTTCAGTTGCGAAGAAGAGACGTCTTATTTCTGGTGACAGTTCATTCAAGTTTTCATCAACTTTTTCTTGTTCGAATTCTTCTATTTCTGAGTGTGATGGCCCTCCATTTAATGTGTGAGTGTGGAATCACTTAAGAAAAAGTTCTCAACCGCCATCAACCTCTCACCTCCAAAGCGACGAACGACGGACACGTAGACAGCCCGCCGGCGTGCGGCTGCAGCTGCACCTCCTTCAGCAGCACGGCGCTCGGCAGCCGCAGCATCAGCTCCGTGTGGTTCTCCTCGGGGTAGAAGTGGTACGACCACAATGGCGTCCTCGCCCTGCGATGCGTCACCCCGGACACGAACTGAATGAGCCCGTCGGCCGGCTGGGCGGTGCTCGATTCGCACGAGATGGTGCAGTACGGGGCGAAGTTGATCAGCGACATCTTGTTCTCCATGGAGGCCTAAGAGGTGATATTTACTTCGATTCGATTTTATCGACATTATTTTCCTAGTTATACATTTTCACAGCCTTCTTATGGAAATGCCATGGTGAATAGTATCGGAAACACTGTCCGAAAGTCACTTGCCGGTCATAGGCAGTAAATTTTGTAGTTTTCAGAATGATACAACAATAATCTATACTTCAAGAGATTTTAACGATATCAATAATGATATTAAAAATGATTTGAAACAAATATCATCTTGGCTAACGACCAATAAGTTGACTCTTAATTATAGTAAATCTACGTATATGTACATCTCAAAAAGAACGACGGATATATTGAATAATACCCCAATATGTTTCAATAACAAATCCAATGAATATACAAATGTAACAAAATTTTTAGGTCTTCATATTGATGAACAATTATCGTGGACTCTACATATAGATCAATTGAGGAAAAAATTGAATCCTATTGCTGGTATTATATATAAAATTCGAAATTTCATTCCTGTTAGATACCTGAAGAGAATTTATTTCTGTCTTTTTTATTCAAATTTACAATATCTAATATCTATTTGGGGAAGTACAAATATTTCACGTTTGAAGCCACTCATGAAATTACAAAATAAAACAATAAAGACCATTTTCAATTTACCTTTTTTAGAATCAACTGCGAATCTATACAAACCTAAAAACTTGCTGAATCTAGTTTCATTATATAAACTCAAAATTTGTTGTTTTATTCATTTTGTCAGGAAGGAATTGAAAATATCGAATTTGAATTTCAATGAAGTTGATACGATTCACGCCCTGCTTCATCTAATTCATTGATAGCAAATAATTATAAGTCAAATTTTGGTAAACAATCAATATTCCATAATGGAATAATTTTATATAACTCCTTACCTAATGAGTTGAAAAGTATAGAAGAAGCAGAAAAATTTAAAAACAATCTGCTCAGTAAACTTTAATTCCATATCTACTAATCATTCACAGTTTGATTACTTGTAATGGATTATAATATTTTCATTTTATATTTTATTATAATTTTTTTTATGAAAAAGAATAATTGTGCAATTATTATTGTTTCGATTTATTATGTTATATGTATGTTTTGTTGTATCTATCCCTATTATAAACAATAATGTTTCTTGGTGTAATAAAGACAATCAAATTGATCTGTTGTCGATGTGCAATGTTGTTGAAAGACAGCAACCAGTGGAAAGTCCCCAGAATATAGTTTTTGAATGGATGTTATGTTATATTTACCGAATATTCTCTTATTTTTGGAAGTAAAGTAATTTCAACGTTTCTTATGAGGAGATGCCAAATAATTGTTGTGTGATAGGGTGTAAGTCAAATTGCGCGTCGGAAATGAAGTATATATATCTCTCGAATTTTACACTTTCTGAAGATGAAGAACTGCAGAAGAAGTAGATATCTGCAATACATCTCAACATTCTACAGTGTCTGTGTTCATATCGTTGAAACAGATATTATTAGACTTGCAAGTCTCTGATTATTTAGATGATGAAATGAAAATAACAAATTTCTAGACCTTACATTAGGTGGGCACTCCGAAGGCGCAAATTCGTTACCGCATGTGAAATACCCTTAAAATTTACAGCTATTCAATGACTTGAACACGAATGACATTCCAGCCATTTTGAGGTATAATGTCGCCACTCTATATAATCGTGGCATATAACCAGGAAAGTAGTTGTTGTTCTCTCGCCATCTACCATTTTCTTTCATTTCATGAACTATTGCGGTAATGACTTCGAGTTTCTCTCTTTTTGTGACCATTGCATCCCACTTTGAGTATTTGCCTTTTTCCTAGTTGATCATAACTTTATTTAAAAGTAGAAACCGTTATTTCCACAGTACCTGGAGGATCTTCTTCGAAGAGGTGTTGGTGGCGGTGGGTATGGCCGAGCTGGGGTCAGGCGGAGCGGTGGCGGTGCCGCTGAAATGCTGCATCACCGTGGAGATGGTGCCGGTTTTGGACAACGTGCTCGGCGAATTGCTGCTGGTCACTATGCTCGCACCCAACACGGTTATACCATCTGGAAATCGTCGAAAATAGCAATATTCTTTTTACCTTGTTACATTCTCAGTACTGAGATCAATTGAATTAGAAGGAGGTGAGACGGATCTGAGTTGCCGATTGAATGAAAAGAACACGTTTTTATCTGTCTGTGCATTGCAACATAATTTCAAGTAGGAAATGTTCATCGTTGACTTATTGACACGAAAAAATCGGTTTTGGAATTCAATCCGAACCTGATTTACTGTTTCCGAGGTACATTTCAAACGCTTGTCATTTTGAAACGGTTTGACCGATTTGCACAAACAAAGCGGAGTTGAATAGAGAATCGAAAGGCCTTCAAAACAAGGTACCACGTGACCCCTCTTCATATTTGAAAAAAAGTTGATGGTGCCCACTTGACACTAGGTCACGTGAGCACATACCAAATTGTAGTGGTACCTTTTTGCCTGAATTTCACCCGTCCTCGCTATCTTGTTCCGTTCGAAGGTTAAAGTGGAGGGAGGACTTTTTACGTCCTCATTGTATAAAGAATCCCATAAGTCGCTGTGATTTTTTTTGTTATCATGACAGCGAAAAAACTTTCCCCTTTTTTCCAACGACAAAATGGAACCGAACTTTTGAAACCATGACAACCAGAATTGTGAATGAATGTTCGATGGCGTTTATGTCAATCTTTCTCAATATTGCACTATCAGAATAATATCTGAATGGAAATTGGAAATGTCGCGATTTGGAGTGGAGAAATTGAAAAAACCATCAACAAAAATGTGATTTCCGCATTCATCAAAATGTCTTACCGAATTACACTCAATTATTTTTTGGGTCAAAATAAACTCAACATTTATAATTCGAGTCTTGTTGTCTTTAGGAAATTCAACTCAAAAAACTGTCAGAAAAAATTACTCGTCCTGGCAACAAAATTCTCATTGAAATGTCAGACGAAACACAATGACGTATAATGATGATACAAAACGTGAGAGCTAATTTATTATCGCACATACATTTGTAGAATTTCCGATTTACCAGTTATATTAAAAATATTTATCAAATACATCAATTCTCTGGCAATGATTCCACAGACCTCACCATTCACCATTTCATTCATTCATCCGTGATTTGTGGTGAATGAATTGTAGGGTCCATATGTAACACAATAAGCATTCCTTTCGTGCGATCCAAAAGATGAAAAACCTTTACCTGCACTGAAAAATTTCCTGACGGCATCTTCATTATCCAACACCTGCAGTATGAACCACAAAAGCGGTTCGCTCAACTGCGGCGTTTGTCTCAGAAACACCAACAGCGGATGGAGCAACAACTCCTTGGTGGACGCTTTTCTAGCCAGCAGCGCCAACAGATGGAAAATGGCGTCTCCCACCGTGTTCGGCTCGCTCAAGTTCGAAAAGGCGGTCTAAAACAGAAGAATACGTCCTGGTCACGATTCGGGTTCGATTTCGGTATTTATTTTACCTTTTGCGAAACATTAGCTAGCATACAAAGTGAAGATGACTTACATGTCGCCAAACAGCGACATAGTCTGATAACGGTGGGATGGTGTTGTAGAACTATGTCGGCGAAACAGGGCACGGAGGCCGGCAGCTGGGCATTTTCTTGCAGGATCTGTTCGGCTTTGCTCTCGTCCGTTTGGGAGGTCGCCGAGGACTCGGTGTCCATCGCTTCCTACAAATAAAGTTCCTGAATTCTTTATAACTTTTCAACTTCAATTTCGGAATCGGTAAGTTTTATTTCCGAGAAGGTTAACTCGATTCCAGAATTGGTTAGCTGGATTTCAGAAATGGTAAACTCAATTTCAGAATCGATGAGTTGAAATTCAGAAAAAAGTCCACTCAATTTCCCAGAAATGGTAAGTTGTATTTCAGAAAATGAATCCTTATATTTTTGAGTAATCAAACTTCCATAATGTTGCTTCTACATTGGTAGAGGTTTTTAGCATGGCAACTTGGAGTTAAGTTCCCCATTCATGTATAAAAAATTGCTAGACCGTTGTGACTTTGTCATTATGCCAACGAAAAAATTTTGCCCTAACTTTTCCAGTAACAAAACCTAAAATTCGAAAGAATGACAAACAAATTTGTAAACAAACTTTTGCTGACTTTTACGAATGTTTTGCTCAAACTTGTGTTGCCAGAAGTAGATATCTAATCTGTGGAAATGTTTGATGAGTCTTCAAGTGGGTAAATTGAAAAAACTGTGTGGATATTTTTTTTAATCACTTCCGGTTCAATTGGAAGCAACCAAACTTTTAATTGAAAACTAGATCAGAGAAAAAATCCAAACTTTTTTTCGCTCGCAAAATGTGAATGGAAAATATATCGAATTAATTTTGGCGCCCAACGACTGGTTTTTCGTAACGATTTTCTCACCTGCTGATCGGGTAATGGCGTCTGAACGAGTTTGCCCAAGAGTTTCAACATCAATATCAACAGGTCTTCATATGATACGGGTCTATCTTGCTTGTTCGAATCAGAGCCCAAAACACTGGCGAATATATCGCTGAAAGTGTTTGTCATTCCGGTCTGCTTTTCTCCTATGCTTACACATTTGATTTTTTCTCTGTTCAGAACGTAACTATACACCAATGCAGCTGCAACATAAACAATATTTAGTTAGAAACATAGCCATATAGACGAAATTGTTGACATTTTGTCCAGAACCAATATCGTTAATTATAAAATATACATTTCAAATGATATTTATTCGGTTTCTTTGTTCCTTAATTGAAATAATGTCAATTCTCCTAATTTCATAATTACTTAAAATTATGATGTATTATGGAATTAACTGTGGCAGCTCTGTATTGCCGTGTTAACTATGAGTAACATATATTTTTAGTCATTCAAGTATGTCGAAAGCCGACGTTACAGTGTTGTTGCGCTGTCTTTGTTACCATTTCAGGACTTTTTGTGTTGTCAATTGATTTTCAGTGTTTTCTTGTTATGACACTACAGGCTGATTCACGGTGGATGGCACGTTAGACGTTTATGGAGAACGGGACATAGGATCATTCTGAAATTTTGGTTACTCACATAGTTGCTCTTGGTCTATCAATCTAAAATATTTTCAGCTCTGCGGCGTTGCCGCTTCTATCAAAAAGTAGCAACAACTTTGTTATTTTAAATGGAACACCCTGTATTTTATTGCATTTTCAGATTCTCTCTGAAGAGCTGATTTTATCGATGCATCACACATGGGGTCTAGCGGAAATGATTACAGAGATAAAGGGTGTGAAAAATCGTCATTTTTCAACTTTAGGAATTTTTTTTGTCGAAACTATTCATTATTGGTCAAAACGGCTTACATGTCCCTATCTCAACTTTTGATTAACTATCTACTGATATTTAATTGGGACATATACCGGGTGATCAAGATTCTGAATTCTGCACGACCCTGTATTTGTTTCAATTAAATGTCAGTAGATAGTTGATCAAAAGTTGAGATAGGGACATGTAAGCCGTTTTGACCAATAATGAATAGTTTCGACAAAAAAAATTCCTAAAGTTGAAAAATGACGATTTTTCACACCCTTTATCTCTGTAATCATTTCCGCTAGACCCCAAGTGTGATACATCGATGAAATCAGCTCTTGAGAGAGAATCTGAAAATGCAATAAAATACAGGGTGTTCCATTTAAAATAACAAAGTTGTTGCTACTTTTCGATAGAAGCGGCAACGCTGCAGAGCTGAAAATATTTTAGATCGATAGACCAAGAGCAACTACGTGAGTAACTAAAATTTCAGAATGATCCTATGTCCCGTTCTCTATAAACGTCTAACGTGCCATCCACCGTGAATCAGCCTGTATATAAAGACAATTATCAACAATCTACTACGGTTCGCTGATGCGTGGACTGTAAAAAAGTTCACCATTCAAACCCCACATTGGTATTTCAACGGTAAGTTAAGTTATGCCTCTTTTAACTTGAGTAGTGGTACAATTATCGCAGGTTATTCAACTAAATTATTGCAAAAAACGTTGTTTCTTTGCTTCGAATTACAATGAATGATGGATAAAAGTACTTAAGGTACTATACTAATATTTGGTGTTAAGATTGAATGATTATACCAAAAAATTTTCTAATAGGTATAATAGCGTTGTCATTGTAGTAAAATGGTCTTAACATGCGCGACTTGTAAAGTGTGTGAGCATTGACGCACAGTTCACAGCGCTGACATTCTTTAAAGCCATATCTTTCTTAACTCAACTTATTTGGGACTGTGGAGCTATGTATGATTGTAAACAAATAAACTATAAAGAAGAGTTTTTCAACTCAAATGAAACCAGTGATGAAGAATACCGTAAAGTTACTTAACATTTTTAACGATAAGAAATGTGCCTTCCATTCTTGTGAAATTAAAAGTTATAACAATGTATTCAATACGGTTAAGCTAGTGGTTAGAACATATTCTCAAGAAGTATAAATGCCTATGAATTAACTACCGTTCATTTCAAGACCTTTTATAATAAATTATCTTTTCCAAATTGAAAAATTCAGTACATTGTAGTTTCGATCAGGTCAGCGGAGTTGATAAACGTCAGTTTCTTTATAATTTGCAAAAAAAACGCTTACCGCGCGATAATACCTAGGTAAGCATTATCGAAAGGTAACGACCATTCCCATTGCGGAAAATTGTGAACCTAGCATCGATTCCAAATATGAATAGTAGCCGAGTCGATAAGGCAATCAATTCATTATCGACACCAGTGATCACCAATTGAAAATGTTCGCCGTCTCCCCAACTTCAAGCCTGCTGGTCAACCCCCTGCTAGACGTTATAATGTGAGTACTGTTTTTTTCCAAGTGTTGTTTTACGTTGTGTTCATTCGGCAAGCCAATTATGCTCTTTTGCCTCTGCCAACCTGCCATGTTGCAGCATTTATTCATGACCTCTTTATTCATTCTTCATCAATAAATGATAATTCTATATGAAAATTGTCCCGTCTCTTTATTTGGAGATGAATAGGGTTGGATGGTGAAATGATCGAAACCTCTCGTCAAAAAGCCAAGCGAGTAGCTAAGTCAAGACCTAAAGTGGGGTAGACATCTGAGTTGCGACAATATTGGATTGACCATGACAGTTATACAATCAACTTAACATGGCCCAACACTTCTTGATTTGACTAAACTACAAAAATTTCGACAGTGGCACCGATTCTATTCACATTTGACATTCAATAACCTTGCAGCCAATATCACAACAGTTCACACATAACAAAACAAAACCAACCTGTACTCTCCAGCGTGCTCATGGCGATACTCAAATCGGTGTTGACGAAATCCAGATAGAGCATGGTCTGCAGCAGCTTGCACTGCGCATCCAAAGGCCCCAGCCTCGATGCGATGGACCCGGACGGCTGCGCCAACTGATAGATGACCTTGAGCAACGACGTCTTCAGCACGTTGCCCAACTTGCTCGTCGGACTGACGATGTCGCACCTCATTTGCAAACGCACCAGGAAGTCGTGCAGCGCCTTGCACAGCGACGGGCCGGCCAGGATCTTCCCGTTGAAAATGGGGCCCATGCCGGACAACAGGCTGAGGAACAGCTGCACGAAATCCATGTGGTTGACGATGGTGTTCGCCATTCCCGAGAGGTCCATCCATTTTTTGCCGTTGTTCATGTTGCAGACCTAGGGAATGCGCGATGTCTTGTGAAATGATGACATTGACATGATGGCAACATCGCAGTCATGGAGAGATGCTGGGAGCAACGTTCGCCGTTAGACAGAAGTTAGAAGACAGACAGAAGTTAGAATGAAGTTTGCAGCATGAGCCATAGGCCATAGGACATCGAATTTTTTCTTTATGGGCCTGAATCAGTGTATATGGTTTTTTTTCTGTGACGGGAAAAAAGTTTGGCATTTCATCTTTGTTGGCAGGTTATAAAATGTCACTTTATATAAATTACTTTTTTCCCGTGGGAAAAAAGTGAGTACTTTTTTCCCGGATAATCACATATACCGGGTGTCCCATTTTAATCTTTATTTGGAAATTGCTCGAAATGTATGCATCTGACAAAAAAAATTGACGAATAAAAGTTGTATGGTTTGGAGGGGGACGTCTGGTTATGGAACAAGTTTCACCCCCTGACCCCCAGGGGAGTAAGAAATGGAGGTAACATTGAAATCTTTAATGGAAACCCCTATTTTTTATTGCAGATTCTGGAAGAGCATTAAAAACTATGAAGTTTTTATTCGGGAACTTCTTTTTTATTTTCACAAGATGGCGCTGCGATCGTAAAAAACTATATTTCACTATTTACACATTTCAACCCCCGGAAGACGAGGAAGAGTGTAGGGTGTGATATTTTCCCAGACAAACGCCATTGGGGTGATATTCACACGACAAATTAACGCTAAACGAACTTACTCACCTTGACACCTCTACATAGAAAAGAGAAAAATAAGCATGCTGTTAGGTCAGACTAAAGCTGGTTTTAAGTGAGATTGACTACTTTATCAAATGTTCGAAATGACCTCCATTTTCTTGAATACACAAGTTCACTCGTTTTTCAAAATTTCGCACTGTCGCTTCCAACATAGCAGGCGTTAAAGCCATGCACGCTCCTCTAATTCTATCTTTCATATTCTCGCGTGTGCATGGTTGGGGGTTCGCGAAACACAATGTTTTTGATGTAACCTCACAGAAAGAAGTCTGGGGAAGTCAAGTCGGGTGATCTGGGTGGCCAACTACAAACTAAATAGTAAAATATTGTTTTTCAAGATCGCAGCGCCATCTTGTGAAAATAAAAAAGAAGTACCCGAATAAAAGCTTCATAGTTTTTAATGCTCTTCCAGAATCAGCAATAAAAAATAGGGGTTTCCATTGAAGATTTCAATGTTACCTCCATTTCTCACTCCCCTGGGGGTCAGGGGGTGAAACTTGTTTTATAACCAGACGTCCCCCTCCAAACCATACAACTTTTATTCGGCAATTTTTTTCGTCAGATGCATACATTTCGAGAAATTTCCAAATAAAGATTAAAATGGGACACCCGGTATATACTCTGTTAATGGCTTTTGTTGTGCTATAGTTCCGAAAAATGAGTCAATAATACCGTCTCCGAGAAAGAACTGCAAGTCCTTTTATCTTCCATTCGACTTCGCGGTTTCGTATATTACTAAACAACTACTGAATTCGCAATTTTTTAAAATCAAATCACAGAATTGAACTGACAGAAGTGACATCAGATATTTGATTACTTCAAAAGAATGATAAAGATGCCTATAAAACGCAGGTGTCCCTACTGTTAAAAACTTGAAATTTCACGTCAATAATTTTCAGATTTCGAAATAATGTAATATCTTCTCAATATTGATTCGTCCTTCTGTCTGTCACAGAAAAAAATAGTGTATTATACACGGGAAAAATATTAGATTTTAGCTCACGGTTTTTTGTCTCCCTCCGCTACGTGTCGGGAGACAACACAACCTGGAGCTAAAATCTACTACTTTTTTCCCTTGTATAATAAATAACTATTTTACGCTGTTTAGGGCAATCACAAATTTCGACCTGTATGAGCCTCTGCATTGCGTGAACCACTTATTTTGAAAATATAAAGGAAGAGTGATCTAAATTTGACAACGAGTTCTTTTTTTATGAGTCTCAATTAGTGTCTATGATTTTTTTGGGATTCTCAGGGCAATCCCATAAAAATATTTTTCGACCTGTATGAGTCTGTGTATGGCCGTAATGCATTGTGTGTAGAATAACAATTCAATGAGACACATTTCCATATTATATTTCTTTGTGGAATACAATTTCTTCTTTAACAATTCCCATTTTTGAATAAACTTATATTGATTGATTGATTGTCTTTATTACCCCAAGAAACATTATTGTTTATAATAGGGATATATACAACAAAACATACATATTATAAAACATAATAAATCGAAACAATAATAATTGCACAAATATTGTTATTTATTATTATTATTATTATTTGTGTCAAATAATGAAATTTGAACAGAATACCTATACTGCTACATTGGAAATTTTGTATGGAGATTTTCAAATTCACTATCGCTGCTGCTTTCGATAGTTTATCGCGAATCAACTGTATAAGGAAACAAACACATTTTCTTTGGAAGAGCACTTTTTAATCAATACTCTCAAAATTTCCTATTATATCATCAACAAAAAGCTTAAATCAAATTTTATATTAATCAGGAATTCTGAAATTCATGATCATCACACTAGACAGTATAACTTGTTTCATCTTGAAGCTGCAAATTCTAAACTTGGGCAAAAAAAGTTTACACATGAGGCGATTTCGAAATTCAATAAATTACCAGATGATATCAAAAACAGCCCAAATATTATGCAATTCAAAAATAAAGTTAAGAAATATATTTATATGCAAAGGAATGATCAAAGCTGAAAGACCATGAATTTCCTTTTTTCTTTTTTTTTTCACTGTTTTTATTTTTCCCCTTCTCGTTCACTATAATATGACTATATCTTAATGATATGTAAGTTTTGTTCACTATTTGTAATTTCAATTATACAACAGTCGATAATACTTCATGAATGATCTTATACCAGGAATTACTGTCTGATCATTCATGTCATTCCTACTAGAAAATTAATTATACTTTATATATTATTTGTATGAAATGTATCAATGAAGAAAAGAATGTAATGCAATAACTGAAATAAATAAATAAATAATTGCTACCAAACTTTCAAAAATACAAATGTCAACTAATTTCGTGTCAAATAGCTGTCAGCCGATATTTCGCTGCTATGGTAATTATCATTTGCATGTATCAAAACCTTATCTACCACGATTTTCATAGTTACAGTGAGTGAGTGTCAAGTACATCAACTAACTCTACTACTACTACTACTTACCAATGTCAGGGTCTGCAAGGCGCTGCACCAAGTGGTCAGCGACAACCCTGGCGTCCACGCCATAGTCGATATCAGGTTCTGAACGGACTCATAATTCAAAGTGATCTGCGGTATGGTGGAAGGTACGAACTTGCTGCTCGCGTTCAAAGTCAACCACAGCTGCAACACGTGCTCAATCTTCGACGCGTCCTGGTTCTGAAGATTTTCGAACAAAACGGCGAAACAGTAGTTCAACATCGTCTGATTGGTCAGAGGCGTTTCGGGAGAGAAATTTTCCAGCGGTGTAGGCCAGGCGTTCAAGCCGTTGTTGCTCTCTTTCTGCGAGCTCTCAGCAGTAACATTCCTCAACAATATTTGGGTATTCTTGAGGATGAGCTTTTTCAAGGCGATTTCCGAGTTGGCTTGAACACCGAGCTCGAGTCTGGAGTCTACTGCGCAGGACAGGCCGGAGTTGGAACTGGGAGCAGGTTTGGCGCCTTTGTTAGTCGTGCAGCGCACTTTTTGGAGGTCTTCTAGGAGCTCCTCAAATTCGGAGTCCTCTGATTCATAGACCGACGGCAGAGGCGGGAAGTTGTTGTTGCTCATTATGGAAGCGCTGGTTTTCGTCGGCTTGATGACAGGCTCGAGCATTTCGTCTATTGTGAAGTTGTCTACTATGCTATCCACCTCGCTGTTGATTTCTGGAAAAATTCATGCTTACAATACAGGGTTACTGGTAATTCCATACATTCCTTTGGAGATGTGATAGGCTAGGTGCTGATGAGTGAATTCAACCCTAATATGCATTATGCAAAAGTTAATAGTTTTAGAGATATTTAATTTTTTGTTTTTCTCCAGAAGGTACACCTCAAGTGGTAAAAGTCAGTTTCCCGAAAATCTGCTGTACATTTTTCCAACCTTTTAACTAGAATGCATGATCAACACTATGGTCTTATGTTTGAAATGAAAAAAATCCAGAAATAGTTCAGATCATAGATAAAATTTAAATATAGAATCGTATTTTTGTTGGTGAATTGTGGATTTCAACACTTTCTAGCGGTTATTTTTGGAAAATCTCTAAGGCACATTTGTCAAAAACTTGTTAAGAATTCTTTGAGGTAACTGGGTACAAATGAAACTAAAATACGGGTTTGTTATTTTAAACTAATGGTGAAAACATACTTGAAAAATCCTTATCAGTATTTATTGTTGTCGATACAGCAACAATTTATTTTATATTTTCGTTTATTTTCTCCAGAGTCATCCAGCCAGGTAATATAGGCTATCACTTTGAACAGGATTTGTAAAAAATAAATACTAATAAAAATTTTCCAAGTATACATTTTCACTCACTATTCATTTAAAATAACAAACCTGTATCAAGCACTTTTAGTTTCATTTGTATACCGAGATAAATAGCAATTGCCTTGAGGAAGTTTTAACAAATTTTTGATAAATGTAGCTTGGAGATTTTTCTCAAAATACCCGCTAGAAAGTGTTAAAATCCACAATTCACAAACAAAAATACGACTTTGTATTCACATTTTATCTATGAACTGAATTATTTCTGGAATTTTTGCATTCCAAACATAAGACCATAGTATTGATCATGTATTATAGTTGAGAGGTTGATGAAATGTACAGCAGATTTTCGGGAAACTAACTTTTAAACCCGAAAAGTCTACCTTCTGGAGAAAAACAGAAAACTTCAAATTTCTCAAAAACTATAAATTTTTGCATAATGCATATTAGGGTCAAATTCACTCCTTACCGCCTCACCTACCACATATCCAAAGGAATGTATAGAATTACCAGTAACCCTCTATATCAATATTTCATTGATTGAACAATTTTGGAGTTAAAAATAACACAAAGTTCCGTAGATGGAAGTTTTGAAGTTCTCAGGTATGTAACATTACATTTAATTATTTTTTTGTCAGTGGGTATTACCATTTTGAGACCAACTGGCGGACGCAGTGGTTTCAGTTTCCATTTCGACTTCATCTGACTTGGCCAGAGTCAACTCGATGGCGTCTTGCAGAAAACAAGCCAGAGCAAAGGGGGCCCACGGTATCTTGCAAGATATACAAAACGTGATGAGTTCCAACAGTTCACTCTCCTCTAAAAGCTGACCCAGTTGGAGTTTGCCTAATGTGACGAGTTTGGAGACGACCTGAAAATTGTTCTCGGTCAAAATATAACCTGAAATTTTATATTCCGATATAGGTCACGTGCAGATTTGACAAATGACCGATCCTGGAGATAAAACAACCTCACTTTTCATATTCGTTTACAGTGGATAGAAAAAGTTTTTCAAAATTATTTTGGCATACGAATCGTGTCCAAAACTTAGCCCAAATATAGCAAATACCATTCTATACTCTCACATCCTTAGTAAAATGAACTAATTCATAAATTTTTTCGGTTCATGTTCCAAGAATAATTTCAACAAAATATCTGTTCTATATAAAAAAGCATTAAAAGTACTGTATCGTCTTCCATATGACACACCATCAAATGAAGAAACAAATACATTTTCTTTGGAAGAGCTCAAATATCTCAAATCTAACTCCATATTGGTAAGGAATTTCCAAATCCATGAACATCATAACATACTAGACAATATGACTTGTTTCATCTTAATGCTGCTAATTCTACACTTGGCCAAAAAAAGTTTACTCACGGGACTGTCTTAAAATTCAATAAATCACCTGATGATATCAGAAGTTGCACAAATATCGCCCAATTCAAAATTGTAGTCAAGGAACATATCTTCTTGCAAACAGAATATCATTTTGGTCACGTGACCATGAAAATTATGTGAGTGAAATACATTGTTACAATACAACATAAAGTACTTATAAACGTCAATACAGATAGATATAAAATAAGTCACAAGAATATATAATCATTAAAAAAGTCACAAGAATATATTATAATCATTAAAAAAATCAAAAAATAAATAAATAAATAGCTAGTACTAGAAAATGAAGATTTATAAATTATCATTATGCTCAATTGAGAAGCAATACTTTCAGAGCTTTTCTGAATTGTCTATCATCATTTATATCTTTGAGATGAGCTGGCAAGTAATCACATATTTTTAAATTTTCATATATTAAAGAATTCTTTGTTAATGTTCTTGTATTGTATCTGTTAGTAGAGACTGCATTTTTATATTTTTTATGAACTAAACAAACAGTTTACAGAATAAAAAAAAACAAATAATTGTCAGTACACAAACAGTAAACTGCAGTGCTCTCTAGACAAAGACCGAAGTCATCAACTGAGAACTACAAAATCCCCAAAATGCGATACCATACCTAATGTGTGATAAAATAAGCGCAAATAGGTAATTTTTGCTGAATATAAACCTAGATCACGAAATACTAATCGAACGGCAAAACAGCCTGATGATAATTTCTCCTCCTTTATAAACAAATAAGAAGTGATTTTTTTTTCAATGTTTCACCTCCAGGGTCAGTCATCTGTCAAATGTGCACGCGATCTATAGCAAACTGACCTTGAAACTCAATAGGAGCATGTCAGCGCTGCTCGAGTGATCCATGGAGAGTATCAGTCTCAGCAAAGCTTTGGCCACCGCCAGACAATGGACGCTGTCGATGAACTGCGGCATTCTCAGTACGACGTTCGACTTTTCTGCGGCCTGCTCCTTCTTCTCCTTGGATATCCTGTTCTCGTCCTGCACTTTCTTGAAGTGCTTCAACCTGAACAACTTGTCTTGCACCATCAGGCTTTTCAGCTTCTGTTGGTAGGATTGCGAGTCTGCGTTTATCACGACGCTGGAGTATGTCGGGTAGCTCTGAAAAATACCTTAACCTTTATCAACAAGTGATGATTTCGTTGAATATTCAAACAGAAGAGAGTCAGAGAAGAATATTGCTCATTCAAGATGAAATCGATTTGAAATCAAAAGTATTTCTTATACTCGTCACTACATAACCTAACATGCTTTCAAAGTATCGAAACATAAATTATCAAACAGTAAGAGATTATCTTCATAAATTACATCGATCAATCAGTTACTCTCGATGATGCGTTCTGGAATCTAGATAGATACTGAGGAGTCTATGATCGTGATGGTATGAACCCGACGTTGGGCGCCAAAATAAAAGAATCTTCATTTTGCAAAAGTAAATGGGCCTTTCCAATCATTTCTAGAAAAAATTATCTCGAAATATATGGTTCTGGAATACCTCGAAATAGTTCTTCACTTTTTTTTCATCAATTTATAGTATAAAAAATAATGAAAACGTCAAAATAAGCAACCGTATTCAAACTATCAGACACGTGATTGGTAATGCCCTCACCTTCTCGCCGGTGCCAATAGAATTCACAATCGACGTGACAATGTTGCCAATTTAGACAAAAACAGTGATTAGTTGGATATTCATTTCTCGACGTTCTCAATTCAGCATAAATGGTACTGATGTTGTTAGATAGCTCAATTAATACCTACCTAAAAATTCGTGGTACTGAACAATCAAATCAATCATCTATGATTTCTGTTTGTGGATTATTTCAAATTATAAGTGAAATATCATTATGTATTGAATTCAGTTCTGGATCCCTTCCAGCAAAATACTTAGGTGAGTTAGGGTACTCGCCTACTTATACCTATCTCCCATAGGTAAAATAACAAATTTTGAATCAATGCTGAATTGCTCACTTGGTCCTATTTTCTATGCAAATATCATTGCCTTCGCAAAAAGCTACAAACATTCAACATTTTTACCTGTATCGTAGTACTATTTCCCGGTTGAGCCATCCTCTTGCAATTCTTCTTTTTGTTGCCGTTCTTCGAGCTATCGACATTCTTGCTGCCCACCATCTCTCCGAGAACCCAATTCCACCTGTTCTGAGCGCCCCCTTGCATCTTGCACAACGACAGCTGCAGCGACAGATACATCAGCTGCCAGGACAGCAGCGGCAAATCGACGGTGATCGCCAACAGCGACTTCCTATTGTTCATCAAGGGTTTCAGAGTATCATGCACCACACGAAGGGCAGCATCTATGACGGAACTCTTCTCAGGCGATTTCCTGCTGAGATACGCCAGCAGGATGAAGAGCCGGTCCTGCGGGAACTTGAGAGTGTAGGAAGTCGAGAAGGTCTCCGCTAGGGTGTCCGCGAGGAAATCGCCCCAGTAGGACGTTCGCCCGCAGTGTTTTTCCAGGAAAATAGCGGCTAGCAGCTGCAGCCTCGAGGGCTGCGTCATGCAAAGCCCTTGGAAGAATCGCTGACATAGTTCCCGAGGCATTTCCGTGGTGCAATCTATCGACAGCAGGACTTCTAGGATGTTTTCTGCTATGGCAGTGAGTTTGTCAGTAGAGACTTCGGAGTTTCTCACTGACCGCGCCCCATCGCTCAAGCTGCCCTCTATCCTTCCGATTACGTTCTTGATGATATTCAACTGGTGCTGGAACTTTACAGTTTCCTGGTACGCAGCCAGCACTTTGCTGTGCTCCGCGTTGCTCACATTCATGTTCTTGTCCTTGAGGATGTTCATGTACGTTGCCAGGTGCATGGCGTTTCTCATATCAGCCACGAGGAAGGGCTGCAGCAGCTCCTTGAGCTTGGAGCAGGCGAGGCTGTAGCGGCAGCTGATGTCCTCGAACAGCTTGGCGAGGATGGCGGACTGCTTTTCGGGATCGGAGCTGATGTCGGGCGAGTGTGGGGCGAGCTCGGGGGGCACTTCCTCGGGCAGGACCACCAGGTGGCCGTAGAAGTGGCCGAGCGGGATGCGGGAGCGCATCGTCGACATGCCGTACCGTCCTACCACGGTGATCTGCGAAAATAAGGAACGTAGACAAGAAATATACTTCTTCTGTTCACAATGTACATCAATGAGTTGTCTCTGATCCTCCCAAATGCATTCATCTGCTAATATGCAGATGATTCTACGTTATTGTTCACAGGCAAAACTGAGACTTTGCAGATGGTCATATGATAACTTCGTGTATTTGAATGCTTCAAAAACAAATTACTCAACTTTTCATAGCAGACAGAATGAAAATGTTCCTGCTGTTGGAATAAATATAGATGATCGAACTATAGAGAGGGTTCAATGCACTACTTTCTTAGGGGTCAACATTCAAATTACATTGTAAATCTTTAGCAAATACATTGAGTAAAAAATGCTTTTAATTGAGAGCTCTCAAATCAATTTTAGACTTGCGAGGGCTCCTACTCTTTTACCACGGAGAAATTCAATCCCGAATGCCCTGCTGAGATCACAGATATTGATTTTAGAAATATAGGACAAACTATTTATTTCAAGTGAATACGGAACACAAACGCTCACCTTCATAAACTGACACAACGGCGGCGGTTGCAAATCGCTCAACAACAAATTCCTCGTCCCGATGTCCAACGCCACCACTAACCTCGTATCGTCCACGTCCTCCCCCCTTAGCCAAATATTCACCGTCACCGTAACCAGATCCGAGCAGGCCGGTATGAACACATCTGTGAGCAGCACCGGTTTGCCAAAGTCCAACGTCACGTGCCGTCTGGCACCCGAATGCATGCGCTCCACCACGATGACCTGATTAGATTATTTATTAGTAAAGCCACAGTTGAAAGAATGAATATAGTAGTTGCCGCGCTCCCCCAAAAGTTCGAAACAGCATTCCCCCTGCCCCGTTAGGCCGGGCAGGCTGCTAGCAGTACGCCGACTGTCGTGAGTTGTAGCCACAGAACTCAAAGACCAGTTCTGTGGTTGTATCGGGTCGCCCAAAAAATTGCATCGCAGTATACACGGTCTCTCGGGATACGTTTCAATTGTTTATGATCCATTTTGTATTGAAATGAGAGGTGAATACAATTGCACTAAGGAATTTTGGTAAAGCCGATGGTGCAAATTGTATAGATGAAGTCAACGCCTGACGGAGAGTGCGCTAACTAGTATATTTATTCTTTTAACTGTGACAAATAACTGATAGCACTTTCACAAGTCAACAGAATATATAAAAGTATGAAACTTGTTTGAAAATTAGCACTCAAAGACCTAGAAGGACAATGCGAGTCTACGAAATCACTGAAATCCGATACCACCAGTAAGCTTAAGGCAGGCATGGTGATGATGCGCACATTATCGGCAACATTGTCAGTCATAGATGTTTATACGCAAATGTAGTTCATATTTTTTATTGAACTTTTTGCAACTGTTGATTAACAGCTTTACAAAAATCATAAAGAAAATTTTCACGACGAAATTCATACTTACTGATATTAATTGAATGGCTAACAAAAGATCCGCAAATTATTATGAAGTTCTAATTTCCTACAAGTTCATCTGGCATCTGACGTAGAATTAAGGCAGAGCCGGATTAGTTTACGTTATTCAGGGTTTTGTTTTGCATTTAACCTGTCTTCCGTTAGTGAATTTGCGATTATTGAAGAGTTCTGGTGGCTATTATTGGATTTAACTCCAGTTTGGGTGGTTTATTGTAGTCATAGTGACATTTATATCGTGTTTCCTGTTTTGTTTATATTGTTCTTATTCGATTCGATATTCATTGTCTGATTTGTGTACTGTGTAGTGTTTTCAAAATGACTCACTGCATGGTCATTTGTTGTCAAAGGACAAATTCCAGGAATATCTTCTTTCAGATACATTTCTATCGTCTCGTCTATGGTCAACTTGCTTTGTGCTTGTTTTTTACATTTACAATGGATTTCGATTAAGTAACGGCAGAGCCAATTTGAAAAAAAAAGCTTTGTGCTATTATATATTTTTTGCTGTCATGATATTCTATTACCAAAACTAAAATATCTGCTAAGCAACAGATCTTTGAAATTAATGATATTAGATCAAATTTTAGGTTAACCACAATTCGCCACGTTGCTTGTATGACTGCTCTGGGGTGAGATGCCACTGTTGAGAAGTTGAGTCCTCTTTCTTCAACTCAACTATTCAATTATCTCGTAAATCAAGTCAAAATTCGAAATTTCACTTTTTTTCTAAATTGAAGAGATAATTTGAAAAAATATCTCAATTCTGAATAATATTCAGTGGTTCAGTGAATAGGGCGGTAAAAGTTAAACTACGCCACTAGACAATTTTGACAAGTGTTTTGCGTCAAATAACGAGTAACCAATTCATAATTACTTACACCAAATTTTGTTAAAACCCCTTCTATGCCCTAAAAACAAAATGGATTTTTGAAACCGACCTTTGGACAACTGTAGGAATCTCCCTTAAGGAGCATTTTGGAAAAAAATTACAATATGCATGCCGACTTATTTTTTGGTGATAATATTACCTGGACCACCCTGTATATTGAGTCGTCCATTTCTACCTAATGAACTCTCAAGTTGATAGAAAATATATCGAAACACCACTCCTAATAACATTGAAAAAACCCATGATAACAAATATCATATAGATTTCTCATAATGCTCTTTCATAAATGCCATAGAAACCTGGTAATCAAATAATTCTGAACCCGCCCCTGGCATTTTCGTGTCTCTACTGCGCATGCTCATATTTGCCTTTCAAGCCACGTTAGGGAACGCTCAAATAGAACGATAAATCCCTTCTAGGTCTCTGAGTTCTGTGGTTTGTAATGTGAGAAGAATACTTGATAAAAGAACACACAAGTACATTGAACGACACACATTTTGCATATTAAAACAGACCTGCTTGGGTGGCACGGCGAGTAATTGTTGCCAGGGCAGCATGCTGGCGTGGCTCGACGCGGAGAAGACCTCTTCGGGTTGGGCGGCCGGTGGCTTATGGGCGGCCGGAGCGGGGTTCTCTAGTTGCTTGGAGATGTTCACGAAAATCGCATCTGGGATGGGAATTGTGATATAATCTAGTTGGTGTAGTATAAATGACTTCATGAAACCATAGACATATAAAAAGAGGGAAGAAGAAATTTACATTTGTCCCGAGGCAACATCGTTTTCAGCAGACAACGATGATGATTGCCCTAGATCTACCGCCTGTGTTTGAGAACGAGGGAAGCATTTATGATACATTAATAATTATACAGGTTGTTCCTTAAAGACATGCTAATATTCAAGGCGGTGATTCTTTGACTCATTTCAAGATAAAAATTCCTATGAGGCTATGAACGTTAGTCTTAAAAGTCTTCACTTTTGAGATACAGGGCGATAAAGTTTTGAAAACAAATTTGTTTTTTAATAATATCTCAGATAATATTTTAGACATCTTCACCAAATTTGGTACATGTCTCCTATGCATCAAGGTGCATTTTCTGATGTAAACAGATTTTCATTTTCTCTACCAGTGGCGCCGTTTGGGGGATATTATTATTTATATTTTACTTGAAAGTGAGCAACGAAGAAAAATTTACAAATTTCATACAATCCTATGAAAGGCCATTTAATTCTGTACAAAAAAGATCTTCTTGTTGATACTCGATAGAACGCTCCGTTTTCGAGATAAAACGGAAAACGAGACCATACTTCAAATTTTGATGTAAATGCTATGCTGAGTAGTCCATTCAGGATATCAATTACTGGATAACCACAGTATGTAACATTTTGAAATTTTTGCATCGTTTCAGTCACAAAGCAGACTGAATTGTTTTCACTACGAAAAGCTATACAGGGTGGACAAAAAAAATAATCTATGCATATATTCAACTTTGATACCCTGCATCTCAAAAGTTAGGTATAGGGAAACCGTTTGTTGTGATTGTCGCTAGGCCCACTTCCATGGTTACTGATGCTCTTTAATTGATACAAACCCTGGATTTGGCCCCTTTTTTGGCCACATTTCAGGGTGCGTCCAAAGATCAGGTAGCTATTTTCACATAATTATAAGTCTGTCCCTGTGGTTCTACTTCAGATTCGAAGTGAATTTATGAACGTCTGACAGCGTCAAACGTTTGTGAATTGGTAGAGTTTTTTCCACAAAATAGACTCTTCCTGCCTTTGTAACTGGAATAAATCGATACAAATCGAAGCTCAGATTACTTACCAAGCTTTCTGATGTTGTAATAAAGCACAACACTGCAGCATCGAGCATCCAACAAGGCCTTACCATACCTGGGATATAATCCAATGTTGGAGTGATAGAATTTATGATTTGTTACCTATTCCTCTGATAAAAAATGAAGCTACTCATAGAAATTGAACCCTCATCAATGGAGTCATGAACTGAAGAACTAAATATGATCCTCAAATATCAGAAATAAGAAAATGACTTACCAGATGAATCAATACTATATGATGAAATATTCTACCAAGCGAACTGGCTTGCGTAGTTACAGTACTCTGAATCAAAAATATGTGAATGCACACCCGAATTTTTTCACAATAAGTGGATTGCTGATTTTTAGCGCACTTTAATCGTTAATATCTCAAAAACAATAGGTCCTAGCGGCCTGCAGGAGTACTCAAATCAATTCAGTACGACCTGTATTACTAGGAAATGTGATACTTGCGAGATTTTTCGCTTTTTTTGGAAACAATTGGCATCTGAAAACACAACTCACCGAGCTTACTATCCACGTCGACGGCCACCTGATCCGCCTCCCCGAACATCGCCATCCACTTGTCCATGCCGTCGGGCTCGCTGCCCCCCGCCCCACCGCCAGCCTGCCCGCCCTGCTTGCCCTTCAGCTGCGCCTTCATCATCTTGCCCACGCTGTCCATCAGCTTCTCCATGTACTCCTTCTTGTTGCCGGCCGCGTCAGTGGCGTTCGCCGAGAACGACACGGGCATCAGGCTGCTGAGGTAGGAGGGGGGCGACGAAGCGGCGTCGGCGCGTTCCACTCGGGTGCCTTCGCTGGCAGCGAGGCAGGTGAAGTGCAAAGGCTGGGTTTCGATGAGACCTGGAAAGGGAAGTATAAGAATTATTGACACTGCGGCGAAACTCTTTTAAATCTCAGGGTTTTTGGGTTAGGGTTCACACTGTATATATTTGCGGCAAAGAAACGAGCCGAGTCAGACAAACCAATTTTATTTTTCCCAAACTTGCTAGGTATCTGCAAACTGACAGATAAAAACTTTAAATTTTGTCGCGTGACTGATTCACAATTAAATGAAAGAAAAATAGGAACTTAGCGGAGTCCAGTACTTAATTGTTATAAAGATGCTATTATTGATCACAGGTTTTACATTTTGATGTATTGTAATCGGTGAATTCTGTGAAGGTATTCAATCTGCGTCACTGAAAATGTACCTACTTCTGCAATTGTATTTGAATTCCCTTGAAACTTGAAGGAAAAGCACATCACATAGAACACTGAAAAGATATTTTCTCAAAATGAAAGAAATTACCTTCATAATCTGTTTCTAAGAAGTGTCTGCTTGTAACGAAATATAATTCGTTACTCGTTTTCAAGTTATTCATAATGAATATCAATAAAAGTTGTTAATAGATCAATTTGATACTGGCAGCGGCATCTGTTGGAAATATCACGAACATTAAACAACACTTCCAGTTCCCTTCGTTCTACTATGATGATGGTAATTAGAGTCCTAGAACTGAATCACTAGCTAAGGAGTAGGAACCTGCGCGTATACAATTCAACAAGTGTATTTACGGACATGTCCGTTGGCCAATTGAATGATTGATAGAAGTCACGTGATAATGAATTCGCTTGAAGCGAAGGTGAAACGAAAATTCTTTCTCTTCCCTTTGACCTTTCGAACAAAGAACAACTCGACGTTGACCTTTTCGATTTTTGTCGATTCTCCCGTAGAAAAATTTTGGAAGCTCGAGTTTTTCAACGTTTGTGACATCCGAGTGATTTGAGGTAGGCACGATTTTGATTTTTGATTGTTTCGAAGATTGCAGATTTAATTTTGTTGAATTTCTTGTAGTGAGCATTTTGATCAGAAAATGGCCGTGTCTAATAGCACGCAGTAGACTGTTTGGATAGCAAATTTTCTTTTCTTTGAACGAATAGCTCTTTGGAACATTATTGCTTGGTAGCATGTTTTACAGCTTGGTAAAATAGTTGTTGCATTGCTCTCCTTCGATACTTTGATCAGTATCGAAATTTGATTGCGTGCCAGAGCACGTGATCACCCAGGATTCCTTTGAGTGGAAAATTTTCTGTGTGTTTTTTTTTTAATTCTTTCAGTTTGGCTGCCGCCAAGGAAATCATAGTCGTGAAGACTGCATAAGTATAAAATCGATTTGTGGTGGAAATTTGGAGAAACACAGGAAGGATTGTGAATTTTGGCTCAAGGAGAAGAAATACATGCGCAGGTGAGTAAACAGTGTACATTTTGAATCTAGATATTAAATCTGTTAGTGTCAACTGTTGCTCACGTGCGCATCTTTTGTTTTTTCTTGGATGAGAGATTCACAATTCTTATCCACCTGAGTGAATTAGTATCATTGATTCATTTGCTATTTAAACAGAGTGACTATTGTTCAATCTCATGTAAAAAATTTGGAATTTGAAGGTTGTGCCTACCTTCACTCAAAACCCATTTTCTCTTTCCTCTTTCCTTCTTCCCAGGAAATATTTTGATCTATTGTGGCAATTATAAAATTCAAATTTCTCATTCGTGCAAGTGGCCAATTGCACGAAGTGTGATAATTCAGCAATTATTTTCTTATGTCAAACATTGCATCGATACTATCTTGACAATTTCAATTTTATCTTAAGATCATATTATCTGTATATGTATATGTAATACCAAGATAGATACACATATTTTTGAATCAATTTTATTGTTTTCTGGTAATCTGGTATCTTTTTGATAATTCTGTATTCTTTTTTGATAAAGTTGATTTTCAATATTTTGTCATTGTAAACTTCAGCATTGACTTTCAGTCTTTTTATATACTAGACTTCAACATTTGTGTTTTGTAGCCCTCAGCTTCAAGACATGTTTCACTAGGAACCATCAGCGGTTCACCCTCCTTGAAAATTTACTGATTCTCGTTAACTTCTATTCTATGTCGACACACGAGTGATCAATCGAGAAGCTCAATACGACCAGTACAACGCGAGTCGTTGAAGACCACCTAGATTCCTCACATCTCAGTGCTGAGATTGAAGACCTGCAAAGAGCCGAGGAGCTCGCCTCTAGAAACCATCCGAGCTGTCAACTGCCATCTTCGACCTCGTAAATTGTGGAACTGCATTAGAGCTGAGCAGCATTCGTTTAGATCTATCTACAGAGGCTGGTTGTACTAACCGGGAATCTAGGACACATTCGCAAGTATCGTGTTATGGTCTGAGTTAACAATATTGATCAGAACTCGTAAAAGTTGAGAACAGTAAATATATTGTAAATCATTTTGCATTGTGAATTTCAACACTTTTCATTGTTGTTAATAGATGTATATTTGAAAATTTTGTTTTTATTGCTTCTACTAACAGGAAGAGAGTTCTTGAGATAAAAGTTCATGAATTGAGTACTTACCTATTTCTTGACTTCTAGTTTTTTTTTTTTGCTTGTTTTTTTTATCATTCATAAATAAAATAAGCTGGCGCCCATTTCACTTAACACAATCAATATTCCATCCTGATAGCACAAAAATCACCTACAGGAGGATAGTCCAAAGAATTCACCCCTCAGGAATCTCATTGTTCACAAATTTAAAGAGCTAAGGGCGTTTTGAACTAATTTTCATTACATGCTACAGACAGGCATATATATTTGTAAATGGGCTTCCCAATTTTTTTGTTGTTCTGCCACAATTTGTACAATTTTGCATCTGTTGGGAAGCTGTTAATTTGTATGTTCATAATGTCTTGCGCTTGTTGGTATTCTGAGACAAAAAACTTCAGCAAACTTGTTCCAAAACCGCGAATTAAAGCTGTTTGCTTCATCAAAACCACCAAAACTTCGCTAATATGAATTCCAGTGAAGTCTCAGTCATGATTTCTTGTCTGAGGCTTCAGATTCAGAATGGATTCAGATAACAAAATATAAACATTGAATTTTAGGTTATGTCGTACATTTCACGAAAGTTTTAATATGACAATACTCATATGTTCATTACAAAGCCATCGCCTGCTGAAAGGAATTTTGCAAACTGATGTCTTTTCTTATTTTTAGATGATGCATGCGCTGTAATACAGTTGTGCTCGCAGACTGTCATTCATTTTATTTTTTGGCTTCACTTGGAGATCCTTGTTATCCGTATATGTTTAGTGAATAATACTTGTAGTTCCTTGATGGATATTACATGTGGTGTACCGCAAGGGTCAGTTTTGGGGCTAATTTTATTTTTAATTTATATTAACTCAATATGTACTTTAAAATTGAAAGCTATATGCTTTTTTTGCCAATAGGAGCACTTCCGGAGGCTACTGAAGCTCTATTGGCCAGAATTTCCCAATTTCCACCATGGATTCTTTCATTACGACCTCGAATTGGTCTACATGAATTTTTTCAGATTTTTAATAGGCCGAATAAAAATTTTTATTTTTCCTCCTAACCGTCCCATACGAAAAAACGACCGAGGCACTTTCGGATGGCCGAAAGTGCCGGAAAACGACGGAAATCCACGCGAATCATCACTTTTCTGAAGGCAAATGAGCTGCTGAATCGAATGAGACCGAGAGCGAATCGATAGGACGAATACTTTTCGAGATATCGGCACCGAAAGCCAGCTATTTGCGTTTATTGCCAATAGGAGCACTTCCGGAGGCTACTGAAGCTCTATTGGCCAGAATTTCCCAATTTCCACCATGGATTCTTTCATCACGACCTCGAATTGGTCTACATGAATTTTTTCAGATTTTTAATAGGCCGAATAAAAATTTTTATTTTTCCTCCTAACCGTCCCATACGAAAAAACGACCGAGGCACTATCGGATGGCCGAAAGTGCCGGAAAACGGCGGAAATCCACGCGAATTATCACTTTTCTGAAGGAAAATGAGCTGCTGAATCGAATGAGACCAAGAGCGAGTCGATAGGATGAATACTTTTCGAGATATCGGCACCGAAAGCCAGCTATATGCGTTTATTGCCAATAGGAGCACTTCCGGAGGCTACTGAATCTCTATTGGCCAGAATTTCCCAATTTCCACCATGGATTCTTTCATCACGACCTCGAATTGGTCTATATGAATTTTTTCAGATTTTTAATAGGCCGAATAAAAATTTTTATTTTTCCTCCTGACAGTTCTATACGAAAAAACGACCGAGGCACTTTCGGATGGCCGAAAGTGCCGGAAAACGGCGGAAATCCACGCGAATTATCACTTTTCTGAAGGAAAATGAGCTGCTGAATCGAATGAGACCAAGAGCGAGTCGATAGGACGAATACTTTTCGAGATATAGGCACCGAAAGCCAGCTGTATGCTTTTATTGCCAATAGGAGCACTTCCAGAGGCTACTGAATCTCTATTGGCCAGAATTTCCCAATTTCCACCATGGATTCTTTCATCACGACCTCGAATTGGTCTATATGAATTTTTTCAGATTTTTAATAGGCCGAATAAAAATTTTTATTTTTCCTCCTGACAGTTCTATACGAAAAAACGACCGAGGCACTTTCGGATGGCCGAAAGTGCCGGAAAACGGCGGAAATCCACGCGAATCATCACTTTTCTGAAGGCAAATGAGCTGCTGAATCGAATGAGACCGAGAGCGAATCGATAGGACGAATACTTTTCGAGATATCGGCACCGAAAGCCAGCTATATGCGTTTATTGCCAATAGGAGCACTTCCGGAGGCTACTGAAGCTCTATTGGCCAGAATTTCCCAATTTCCACCATGGATTCTTTCATCACGACCTCGAATTGGTCTACATGAATTTTTTCAGATTTTTAATAGGCCGAATAAAAATTTTTATTTTTCCTCCTAACAGTTCTATACGAAAAAACGACCGAGGCACCTTCGGATGGCCGAAAATGCCGGAAAACGGCGGAAATCCACGCGAATTATCACTTTTCTGAAGGAAAATGAGCTGCTGAATCGAATGAGACCAAGAGCGAGTCGATAGGATGAATACTTTTCGAGATATCGGCACCGAAAGCCAGCTATATGCGTTTATTGCCAATAGGAGCACTTCCAGAGGCTACTGAAGCTCTATTGGTCAGAATTTCTCAATTTCCACCATGGATTCTTTCATTACGACCTCGAATTGGTCTACATGAATTTTTTCAGATTTTTAATAGACCGAATAAAAATTTTTATTTTTCCTCCTAACAGTCCTATACGAAAAAACGACCGAGGCACCTTCGGATGGCCGAAAGTGCCGGAAAACGGCGGAAATCCACGCGAATTATCACTTTTCTGAAGGAAAATGAGCTGCTGAATCGAATGAGACCGAGAGCGAGTCGATAGGACGAATACTTTTCGAGATATCGGCACCGAAAGCCAGCTATATGCTTTTATTGCCAATAGAAGCACTTCCGGAGGCTACTGAAGCTCTATTGGCCAGAATTTCCCAATTTCCACCATGGATTCTTTCATTACGACCTCGAATTGGTCTACATGATTTTTTTCAGATTTTTAATAGGCCGAATAATAATTTTTATTTTTCCTCCTAACAGTCCTATACGAAAAAACGACCGAGGCACCTTCGGATGGCCGAAAGTGCCGGAAAACGGCGGAAATCCACGCGAATTATCACTTTTCTGAAGGAAAATGAGCTGCTGAATCGAATGAGACCGAGAGCGAATCGATAGGACGAATACTTTTCGAGATATCGGCACCGAAAGCCAGCTATATGCTTTTATTGCCAATAGGAGCACTTCCGGAGGCTACTGAAGCTCTATTGGCCAGAATTTCTCAATTTCCACCATGGATTCTTTCATTACGATCTCGAATTGGTCTACATGAGTTTTTTCAGATTTTTAATAGGCCGAATAAAAATTTTTATTTTTCCTCCTAACAGTCCTATACGAAAAAACGACCGAGGCACCTTCGGATGGCCGAAAGTGCCGGAAAACGGCGGAAATCCACGCGAATTATCACTTTTCTGAAGGAAAATGAGCTGCTGAATCGAATGAGATCAAGAGCGAGTCGATAGGACGAATACTTTTCGAGATATCGGCACCGAAAGCCAGCTATATGCTTTTTTTGCCAATAGGAGCACTTCCGGAGGCTACTGAAGCTCTATTGGCCAGAATTTCTCAATTTCCACCATGGATTCTTTCATTACGATCTCGAATTGGTCTACATGAATTTTTTCAGATTTTTAATAGGCCGAATAAAAATTTTTATTTTTCCTCCTGACAGTCCTATACGAAAAAACGACCGAGGCACCTTCGGATGGCCGAAAGTGCCGGAAAACGGCGGAAATCCACGCGAATTATCACTTTTCTGAAGGAAAATGAGCTGCTGAATCGAATGAGACCGAGAGCGAGTCGATAGGACGAATACTTTCCGAGAGACAATAAATCAATCAATCAAAGAATATGCCACTCCCTCACTCACCGTGTATGACTCGCTGCGAGGCGACGTTCTTGTGCCGCAGCCGCGCCGTCGACGTCGACAGCACGTCCTTGGCGCTGAGGCCCTCGCCGTCAGGGCGGGCGGCAGACGCGCCGCCCCCCGCCGGCTGCCCTCCCCCGCCCTCCACGCCCGGTTGCGGCGTCGAGCACTGCCCCAGGTAGGCATCCACGGCGTCCGACGCCTTCGCTGGCGACGGCGGCTCGACGTCGAAGAGCGCCGGCTCCATGGGCGTGCCGTACAGGCCGTAACGACCTATGATAAGGGAAAAATACTAAATGATACACGAAGTCATCTCCACGACATTTAATGTGATTAACTGGTTGATACATGTTTCGGACATATACAGTGTCATTCATAAAGTCGGCATCATATGGGAAAAACTTTTATTAATGTCTTATTTTGGAATTCGAGTTGAACGTTGAGTTTTGCTTCAAAAATGATAAAAAATGGCCTACTCAATCAGGGTCACGTGACTTTCGCAACATGTCAAAAGTGACATTTTTTCAAATTGATCGCTGAAAGTAGGCTTATTTGTTCGAATATCGAAAAAGTTTACTTGAAAAAGTTGTTTCTATTTCAATTTCACACATGCTTCTCAAATTTGATCCTTTTATTGCAACTTTTAGATTTAAATTTTTTTTTATTTTTCAAAATTTCTGTAATATTTGAAGAATTGTTAATTTCACGAAACTACTTCATACCAGTAGCTTTTTCATGCTTCTTAATTCCAATTACTTATTATCAATGATTATGGACAGAAATATGATTTTCTTCAGAAAATGATAATACCCGCTTCCAAATTCTGTTATGTTTGATGCAAAGTTGATATATCGTCAAGCATTTAGAAACGAAATTCATTTAAACTGATCTTTTCAGTACTGAAAAAATAAATTCAAATGAATTTCGTTTCTAAATGCTTGACTCTAACATAACAGCATTTTGATGTTATGTTTGCATCAAACATAACTTAATTTTTTTTCTGAAGAAAATCATATTTTTGTCGATAATTAGTGATAATTAGTAATTGAAAGTTAGTAGCATGATGGAGCTACTGGTATGAAGTAGTTGTATCGAATTTACATTTTTTTTAATATTACAGAAATTTCGAAATTTTTTAAAAAATATCGAAATCTAAAAAATGTAATAGAAAGATAATATCCGAGACACATATGTAAAATTGAAATAGAAACAACTTTTTCAAGTAAACTTTTTTGATATTCGAACAAATAGCCTACTTTCAGCGATTAATTTGAAAAAATGTCACTTATGACATGTAGCGAAAGTCACGTGACCCCAATTGAGTAGGCCATTTTTCATCTTTTTTGAAGCAAGACGTTTGACGTCCAACTCGAATTTCAAAATAAGTCATTAATAAAAGTGTTTCCCATATGACGTTGACTTTATGAATGACACTGTATATGTCCATCATCAGCCTTTTATTTATTTATTTATTTATTTATTCATTTAATGAAAATAGGATACAAACAGGCAGAACCCCAAAACTGTATCCACTAGTTACACAGAATACTCTGATGCTTACATTTTACGAAGTAAATATCACAATAATATTAAATATTCAGTACCTGAAGATAAAACAAAAATAAATTCCGAATTTTGATCAATCAGACGAATATATGGTTTCTAATAAGTGCCCTGAACTGATTCAATGATGTACAATGTATATCTACGTTGCTGCAATATTTAATAAAATTATCACTCATTCTACTTATTGGCGAGTTCAGTCCCAAATTGGTATGACAAAAATTGACAGTCAAAAATATTTCAAGTCTTGTGGGTCTAGACGGTACATGGAATGATATGAGAGATAACAACATAGAAGAACTGAAATGATTCCTCATTATTTTATACATGAATAATAAATCAAACATAATTCTACGTTGCTCCAAGGTTATAAGTCCAAAAGAGTGTCTGGTTTGGTTAATACTCTCTACAACAAATGAATTGTTCACTCTGAAGTTCAGAAATCTCACAAAATTATTTTGAACTCTCTCCAATCGGACTTTGTGGTTGGTATAATAAGGACTCCAAATAACGCAAAACATAATCGGCTATATACGTAGGTATAATATAATGTTTTGATTGAATTTTGAGACCGAAACTATTTACAAGTTCTTTTAATAAAACCTAACATTCTATTGCATTTGTTAGTAACATAATCAATATGCATTGCAAAACTCAATTTGGAATCGAAAATAACTCCAAGGTCCTCAATATAAGATACTTTTTCAAAATGGGAACCATTCAAATTATAATCAAATGTAATAGGCTTCTGATTCCAAGGAAAGCTAATACTGCAACATTTCCTTGAGTTCAAAAATAATCTAATATTTTTACAATACACATCTAACCTATCGAGATCGTTCTGGAGTTTCATACAATCGTCCAACGACATATTATGCTTCTTAGATAGTGGACTGTATTTGTATGGATATGATGGTGAAATGGAGAATTGCAGTGTGTATTGCATTGCTTCTTTAGTTATTCATTTAATTAATGAATTTCATGTTTCAGCAACAAGGTGAACTACTTATAGTGAGTAGCAGAGGGTAGAGATCACACCAGCCAAAAACTATGACCGGTGGTACGGATTGGACCTGCCCATCAGCTCTCGCGCCATCTTGCCCAGCAGCGAGATGCAGCGAGCGGTGAGGCCGCTGTAGTTAAGAAAGGTTCTTGTTGGTCTAACAATGCGTCCATACCGAAAGTCATGGTTATTCAACTTCTTGCCAGTACCCTTGGTTATTTACAACAAGATGTGTTCGCTCGAACTGCGTGTTGCTACCTGTGAAAGCTTCAGCTGATTGGCATTCACCGTTACTACAGGTAGTTTTGAGTGCTGCTCTGTATCCTTCGTGAAGAGCTTGGCAGTCTTCTGAAGGTTTGATTTGAATAGATCCGGCTCAAAGGACCAATATGCTTCATAGATAGTGGACTGTATTTGTATGGATATGATGGTGAAATGAAGATTGATATTAGAAGTATGGAATGTATAATAGAGGACCGATTATTGAGCCTTTTTTTACTATTTTGATTTCGGATTTGATAGGAATACCGTTCCCATCATAGTCAGAGGTTGCTTTCTATTCTGGGGGTATGAATTGATAAGAATTAGTGGCACCTCTCCGATTCCCATACGATCTAGTTTCCTGCACAGAATGGTATGGTCGACGCTGTCGAATGCATTTGACAGGTCAAGGCACAATGCTGCTGTTTCTTGATTTATTATCTAATGACTTGAGTACTGTTTGTACCCATTTTACCTCTGAGCAACAGGTGGTACGGATTGGACCTGCCCATCAGCTCTCGCGCCACCTTGCCCAGCAGCGAGACGCAGCGGGCGGTGAGGGCGGCCTCCTTCGCCTTGCCGGTGGCCTCGAGGAGGAGGGCGAACAGCCACTGCAGGCCGGCGGAGGATCGTACGTCTTGGATCGAGTCGAGGGTTCGGAAGAGGGCGGCGAGGACGCAGGAGGATAGGCGGTCTGAGCGGTCCGAGCCGATATTTTCTGCGCCTCTGCAAAATGATGACGAGTGTCGAGAAGCCTAGAGTATGGTTTTTGAAGAATGGGGACACATTTATAGTGGTCTTGAAATGTCTGAAGTAATAATATGAGACACATTTTTGTTTTCATTGAATAACAATTTACTTATTGAATTATAGAGTAGAGTAGAGTAGAATTTTATTGACTACTTGATGTACATTCATACATTTGTAGCAAGACCTAAATGATTCCATTTTGGTGAAAAGAATGTAAAAAATTATAATTTACAATAAAAGACAAAAAATATACGATCAATGACAAATAGTATACAATCAAAAACAAAATACACATTTACGTTTCCCTCAAGAGTGGATGTTAGGCAAGTGTGTTCCTTGTATCAAAATTGTGGCCACTAACGTGAGCCAGATATTCTGCAATCGAGTAAAAGCAATTTTTTCAAAATAATCTTTCATAACTCTCTTGAAATAAAACATATTCATAGTTTTAATACTGGCAGGAAGAGCATTATAAAATCTGAGATCATGAGATTTTTTTTGTGATTTGCTGAGTTGTAACGTTGTGGTCTGATAAGATCACTGTTGCGTGTATTGTGATTATGTAAACTGGATTGCTTAGGAAGCAGGGGAGTTTTTTTGTGAATCTCTACTATACTCGTATATACATATATACATTGAAGGTACTGACATTATTTTGTGATTTATGAATGAATCACGACACGAATCTCTGTAACCAATTCCAACAAGAATTGTCAGAGCCTTTTTTTGTAATATGAAAATACATTGGGCATCACTAGAATTTCCCCATAGTAGGATCCCATAAGAAATATGAGATTGAATTAGTAAGCAAAAAACTATTTTCAATGTAGTGGAATTAGTTATAGGTTTTAGTTGTCGAAGTAAAAATAGAGCACTCGATAATTTACTTTTCAAACCTAGCATGTGGCTGGACCAATTTAACCTATTATCCAAGGTAAAACCCAATAACTTAACAGTTTGGAACTCAGGTAATGGCTGAACCGTAGATATCACCATGTTTTGTGATTTATCGTTATTCATCATAAGTTAATTAACACTAAGCCAATAGTTGGCTTTTCCTTGTATTTCGACAGATTGATCAGCAAGAGATGACAGATTTTTTGAGGAGTAAATGAGGGATGTATCGTCAGCAACTAATACATTGTGACATGGTTTCATATATTTGTAGAGATCGTTAATATAAATCACAAACAACAGCGGACCCAATACCGATTCCTGAGGCACACCCAAGTTAATTGGTTTCAGCTCAGAAAATTCTGTTTTTTGTTGTATAAATAAGACAAAGTGAGCTAGAAAAAGTATCGATCGGATCTCATAGTAAACATGTCTAGTTACAATGTCTCACCAACCAAAATATAACTTGTTGATTATGGAATAGTGCTACAATTTTTTTTTTTTCGAAAAATGAATTTTTTGACCGTGTTTCATACACTTACACCCTGAATCACTATAATTCATATGATTATAACTATTTTTTGATATTTTTTTCAATTCCTACGAAATTTCTGTGAAATTGAAAAAACTTGAAAAATCGTGTTTTACTCACCTGCAACAAGTTAATATCAACCTGACACACTTGTGCGCTATACTCCTTCCTCCGAGCAACAAACACTGATGCGCCAGCGCAGCCAAATTCTCTTCGACGATCGCCAGAAACTCCAGTTGCTGATTGGGTGCCTCTCCATTGTTGCTCCTATTCCTGGTCAGTCTGGTCGAGGCTATCCAATCCAGGATATCCAGCACAAGATCCAGAACCTTGAATAACATGGAAGAGTTGTATTTGGAAGGATATCGCCTACTTTGTAAAAACCGACATGGTCCTTCGAGCCAGATCATGAAGGATTCTGCCTACAGAAATATGGGGCTGGTTCTCACTTGATACAGCTAGTGTAGTAGTTAAATAACGAAATTATATATTGTAACAATATTGATAATAACTCTTGGAATAATTCCTCCTTAGTTTTATTAATACTTCAAGTTTCATATAAGTACAATCAATACTAGATATTATTATTATCACCATGACACAATATCTTGTATAGAGGGTTTATATTCCTACAAAACTCATGAAATCAATCCTCCAATCCATCCATTTGAAATTATTCACATCTATTTTCAATTTGTCTTCAAACCATTTTATTGCGATACCAGTGAGATAAGATCGCATGTTGAATATTTTCTCTGAATCGGATTCCCATTTTCTAGACAATGCCATGTATTCGAATCTACTAATCCAAGCGTTTGGATCTTCATTATTGCCGCTAAACGGTTCTATTCTCATTGGATTTTTGTCTGCCGTAGCAATTTTTGTCCATTTTTCCATCATTTTGTCAAGATCTTCCTTTCCAATCATCATGACATTTCTGCTGTCACGTCCATCCAAATTTTCATTATAGATAGTCTCTTCTGCATTTTCATCATAATTGATACGTAAAAAATCTCCTCCTTCCACCGACTGCGCCATTGTAACAATATTGATAATAACTCTTGGAATAATTCCTCCTTAGTTTTATTAATACTTCAAGTTTCATATAAGTACAATCAATACTAGATATTATTATTATCACCATGACACAATATCTTGTATAGAGGGTTTATATTCCTACAAAGAATTATTCCAAGAGTTATTATCAATATTGTTACAATATCTTGTATAGAGGGTTTATATTCCTACATATATTTTTGATATTTTAGTCTGACATTGAAACTTTATTAATTTCTCAATTATTGTATATCTGTAGTAATCATGAAAACATTACCATTTGTGAATAGGAAGGGTGGGTTCAGAAAAAAATCCAATACCTACCTCCTCTCCTTATCCTCCCTACATTGAAGGGATTCCCTTTTGAGAGAGATGAAAAAAAAAATATCCCCACCATTCGCGAATTCGCGGTGCCTATCTATTATCATTTAGTCCGAAGAATTCCAGGATTGCCAACCTAGGCGATTAATCGCTATTTGGGTTTTTTATTTTCTCGAGCGGAGGATTTTTTTTATGATTCGGCTTTGTTTTTTTTTTATAGGCTCATCTCGCACCTGAGAAAATGCCATTGTTTTATTATGAATCGTGCATTTAACCACTATAAAAAATAGTTCTTTCCGGGTCACCGTTGCAGTATCAAAAACACTGAACTGAATCAAAAATGACAATTGACACAAGTTATTTCTTTGTCATTCATCTTGTCATCCTTTTTTTTTCCTGCATAAGAGTTTTTGTTGTGTTGTTTAGTGTTCAGTTATTTAATTTGTTTCATAGCAATAACAATATTTATCAAATTTAGTGTTCAAAGTAGAACAACTCACGAATTTCCTCACCAATTTGAATTCGGTTTTCACCGATGATTAGCCTAATTTCTTGACAGTTTGTTATGGCAATATGAAACTTCTGTAATTTCAGATAACATTGCTACAGAGTGATAATTGAATGGGTGTGAAAGTGCATCGTGGTCGTCACAGATATATTTTTTTGTTCTCACTTTCGTTTCATGAATATTCATTCAAAATGATGCATTTTCTTCGACGATTAATTGAATGGAATTGGAAGTTGGAATTCTTTTTCGAAGAATCAACGTAGTATGTATAGTCGTCGGATATGTGATTGTGTTCAAACACAGAAAATTCTGAAGAAGTCTATACAAATTGATACAGGAAATACTGAATGATGGAATGGCGAATAACATAATTTGTTTCTCAAGGTCAAAGGGATTTGTATTTCTATAAGCACCAATATACTCTTAGTATAACATACGAGTATTTCCATGAGTGATGCGATTTAATTACCTCATTGCTGGCCCCGGACACGGCGGTGAGGATGAGCGACTGCACGAACACGTTCGACTCCAGCATGAGGCAGCGCTGCGTACGGTCGTTGGGCGCCGTCGACCTCTTGACGGTGTGCAGCGTCACGCTCAGCTCGTGGATGACGTCGCAGCCCATGTAGAAGTCGGTCTTCCTCGACGGCAGGCCCAGCTTGTCGATGGTGATGTTCGCGGTGGATTTCTCGAACTTTTTCGCCTTGCTCTTGTTGATGTCCTCTTTGGAATTGACGGCTCTCACGTGTAACAGCAAGTTTCTCAACTAGAAGAAGATATGGATTCTTGAAAAATGTTTGAATAACAAGTTATAGAAAAACAGGTCAACATTGATAACGTCGTGGTCCAAAATATAGCCTGAATTCAAAGTAGGATCACGAACTCACGAATCTCCTTACCAATTTGAGATCGGTTTTCACCGGTGATTAGCCTAATCTCTCGACAGTTTGTTGTGGCAATATGAAACTTCTGTAATTTCAGATAACATTGCTACAGGGTGATAATTGAATGGGTGTAAAATTGCATCGTGGTCGTCACCTCACCGTTTGAACAGATTTTTTTTTCTCACCTGTATCCTATTGATTGATGCTTTCTGTCGAAACGTTTTCGGAATTTTCAAATTCAAAGCTTTGATAATCGTTTCATGAATATTCATTCAAAATGATGCATTTTTTTCGACGATTAATTGAATGAAATTGGAAGTTGGAATTCTTTTTCGAAGAATCAACCTTGTATGTATAGTCGTCGGATATGTGATTGTGTTCGAACACAGAAAATTCTGAAGAAATCTATACAAAGTGATACAAGAAATACTGAATGATGGAATGGAGAATAACGTAGTCTTCAGTGGAAGAAACATAATGTTCTATGTGTAACTAGTGAAATAATGGAGTGTTACTCCGTCATGAGG